>JAGDQP010000150.1:183152-198650 GCA_022664845.1 Lepisma saccharinum
CACACACACACACACACACACACACACACACACACACACACACACACGCGCGCGCATGCGAAGAAAGGTATGAAGGCCTTTTAATTAAAATAAGAAAGGGTTTTCTAAGTATAGATTAAAAATGAGAATTTATTATTACCTTCAGTGTGATAAAACAGATTCCAATACTTATTCTGTTCTTTTTTAGCATCGCGTACGATAGCATCTTATTCCGATTTATGCACTATTTGCGTGAATTTGGAAATTATTTTTCAGCGATTTTTCATTGTACAAAAATAACAACAAATCGTTAACTTACGCAGACTTGCTCTCACATTCCGTGAATTATATCGAAAACTATTTTAGTAACGTAATAGCTGTATTTGTCTATTGGCTAGTTTAAAAGAAGTTAAAAAGTTTCAAAATCAAACAACATGTCGTTACCAAAAGTAAGATGAATGGTGACTTGTGAAAAAAGACAATTTCTTATGTTGTTTGGAACCAACATTATATACTCTATATTCACAAATTTTCACAATGGAGTAAAATTTGTAGTAATTTGAAGACAAAAATCAACAACAACTTTTAGTACAGTTCAGTCCAGTATTTGTGTTGGTCTTACTGTGTCTTCTTTCTTATTTGACAACTGAAAGCACAAACAACAACAATGAAGAGAGGTCTAACTACATTATGAATCAGAATAGAGGCAACTATATCAAATACACAACATAGCACATAAAAGAAACACTAGGTTGCTTTGGCTTTCTCAACACCTTAACAACTGAATGAGTGTTTTCGTACACACATGCAGCCACAAATAGTTTCCAAACAATACTGATGTATGGCAAACCTGATTACGCACAATTATTGGTCAACACAGACACACAGATTAACACGCTAGAGCTCATAATACAACACAATATTGACGTAATATTACACTTAAAACTGAAAATTAAATACAAAGACAACTTAGTGCCTCGTGATCATCAAAATTTGATTTGGACAATTACAGTATTTTAACAACGTTCTCTACTAGGAACTGCTTCATAAACACACATCACACATATATTTCATGAAGAAGTCATGATCTTAAGTCTTTATGCAATTTTGGAACATGTATTTGCTGAAAACAGTCTTATGACATCTTCGATATGTATATTATAAAAAATAGTTATAACCAATCTTTGGCAGTGAGACTGTTTTATCACATTAATGTTTTCAATATCTTGTCATTTTAAGTACTACAGGTCTCAATTTGTATTAGGTCAACGGCACTTCATCTACCATCATTACATTTCTCATGCCTCAAAAGTCAATTATTAACACATTTCTACGTATTAAATCAAATTTACCGAGTTAAATACTCAATAACAAAATGAGTACAGTATTATGTAAAGCTTTTTACACATTACTTGCGCGATCAAGTTTTACTGTACACACAAATAAGAACTCTTAAGAAAACAAAAGTTTAAAATAAGCAACGACTACTACTGATATAAAAAAAACTTTTGAAGATACCCTTTTATCAAAATAGCACAGCTGATCACAGATAAAGACACGACAAATTAAATTACCACTGGTAACAAAAAGAAATTAAGTACAATGCCCCATCACAGTAATAAGTAAGTGCAGTGATTATAAACAATATTATAAGACAGTTGGATTGGAACAAATTGACATATTATAGATGATAAATGGGTTTAACTATCAACAGATAATAAAAAGAAAATAACTAATACGATCACCGAAATAGAAGAAAAGTAGCTTGAATAGTTCTACACCAGAGAATATGAAACTGGTACGGATAATCGCAATTAATCAATCTTTGAAACAATTTGTATTTTGTGAATTCATTAATATTTAAAACCCATAGATACCGACATTTGTATGCTACTCTAAAAACCAGTAATATTTCACAGCCAGAATCAAGTAACGTTTTGTTACTGCCAGCAATATTTCAACTCCCAAAACATTAGAAAATATTTAATTTCGTTTAGAAAATAAGCCCTATGTAAATGTATTAAAAGGCACCCTTAAGAAAGTTAATAGTTAATGCTGCAATAGGAGCACCCGTTGGTGGCTTTGGACATTCACCTGCGGAGGCAGCAACGTCTAAGTGGGAGTACTTCAGCGGTTTCTCTGAGTCTATACTGTGCTGTAATAAAAATTGAAAAATCAAACTTCACAATCACATCATTATAATTTCCGAGCGTGAAAACAATATGTAAACTAGAAACAGAAGGAAAGAAACTGACGACGCGAGTTTACCAGGAACACTGAATAAAAGTTTGCTAAACTAGAGCAATTACCAATTCCTTGCCAACCACAGAATTACAATTAAAAGTACATATAATCTAGTCAAGGGTAGTGATTACGCCGAAATATGAAATGGTTTAAAACGTAATTGAATTTACTTTAATGATTTTTCTTTTTAAAAACTAAATCCAAAATTCAAATTATGTTTTTCAGAGTCTTTGAGAATAATCAAAGACCCCACGAGTGCGTCAAAGGAACTGATACTTGAAATTATTATCAAGATTCGTAATACGTCAGACCGAGCGGCTGTGGCTCAGTGGTAGAGCGTTGGCTTAGCATGGTTCATTCCCAGCGGCCGACCACCCTGACTAAGGTTTTTCCAGGGCTTTCCCTCAGTCACGCCAGGCAAATGTCGAGTTGGTACCTTCAACTTAGACCCTGCCGAAACTTTATCACATCCTTTCCCCTCCCCTATCCACGCCTGAGCCTTAGATGCCTTAAGGTCATAAATAAAATTCAATTCATAATACGTCAGATGATGATAAGCAATAAAGTAACACGTACATTCGCCACTTTCATATATTAATTATACTCTGTAAAAGAAGGGGGATTTGAAGCTCTTCAAACAATATTTTATCAGATGTCGACTGAGGTCTGGTTACAGAATTATTAATACTGACTACTGATTACTGCCTTTTTGAAGCAGCTGACCATTTGATAGCTTCGTGAACCTGCTTCCTACTTACTATCCCTAATTTAATTAGCAAAATATTACATTATTTATTACTTACTTTGTCTAAACCAGAAGCAAGAATCAGAAATGCAGATGGTCCCTGATGTCCACGAGGTGTACGGGAAGAAGGAAGATTGTTGCACTGCAAAATATCTTCTCCTTCTACCTTCCCTGTTAAAGGAAAAATCGAAAATCTCAAAGTGACAATATTTCAGAAAATTACTACTAGCACACAAAGTCTACAGTGCCACTGTTGCTGCAAATATTTCGAATGAAATTTATTACAAGGTATCAGTTTGCTATATTCGGATTATGTTCTAAAAAAAAATGTAAAATGTAAGCCCAAAGGATGGAAAATATTTCGCTTACCACCGTAGTCTCAATCTTTGAACAAAGTTTAAGAAAGAAATAAACAATCAGGAAATGGATACCACAATCGTTTGCTAATGTGTCTTGTAATTTATCGAAAAATTATAACTGAACCAGTGACTAATGATCAGATTGTGTAGGACTTTAAAAGATGGAGCAATCTTCTCTCAAATAAAATTATAATCAGTTATCAATTATAAAATTTCGTGGCGAGAACTACATGTTCAACTTACCTAATGGTGAAATATCCATCTTCGCAATGTCCTCACGGACGGATCATTTGTAGTTCAGACCCCAAATTACCAGTTTTGTTACTAATTTCATTGATACATTTTTCTCCAGCTGTCTGATACAAACAACTCATAATTATTCTCACTTCGGCACGACTCTTTGTTAGATCTGCCTCCTTTTTGCCTGATGAAGTCAGAAAATATATCGGCGAAACTAGCAGCATAGAGTGATGAGTTCAGACACTTTCACCCGACAGGGAGGATTTGAGCTCATTGGGGGGAGAGGGGGGCACAAGTTTCAAGGAAATTACTTCTAGCTTTTAAGATTTAGTTTTCTACTGCTACCGAAGGTAGCTCAACATTAACAAAATATCAGGGGAATAACTATAATGCCGCGAGGTTCCCGCGTTGCGGAGGCAAACAGGTGCCTAGGAGGCCCTACAGAGTACATATAAATAGGTGAAAAATGGGAAACCCACACAGAAACGCACGAGAAGTCACCTCAAAGTTCAACTGAGAGCTTTTACAAAGTTGGAAGAAGTGAAAGAATTTGTATGTGGACTGGAATTTTCGCGCAGTTTGTAGAGAATCTCAGTTATAGACACCTGGCTACACTGGCCTGCACAGTTCGTGTATTATTTTTTTTTTACATGGAGAAGAATTAGCTGAAATTGCATGAGAGAGAGATGCACCTAGAAGGACCCTAAAACAGGGTGTGTCAATTTTCAAATTCCAAGTTTTCCAGGTCTGTTTTTCTACTTTTTTCAGGCCATTAATTTATAACATTTTTCTTCTTGCAAACAAAAAATGTTTATCAATTAAAAGACGCATATACCAAGCACATACTATTTCTTTAAGTCACCACAGAATATGGAAGAAAAAAAAAATGTACTAACTAAAATGTACATTTTCGAGAGATTTCAAACAAGACAATAAAGTAGAATATTTCCTACCAGAAGGCAGTTGAGAAAATTGTTCGTTAACAAACAAATAGCACAACCTAAATGTATGATTCACATTTTTTAATAAAATTTCAACGAAAATTCAGTTCAGATGCAAACTTAATGAAATATAATTTACCTTTCTGCATGTTTAGTTGAAAGTAACCAATAGTCTTTAGTGAAACTAACCAATAATAATGAATGAATGAATAGTTTATTAAAGTGTTGTGAACTGGTGGGTCTATACAACACTAGTCTTCTACATAACATTACAAACACATTTGAGGCAAAGCAGAAATTGAAAAAAAAAATAATAATAAATAAATAAAAAAAATAAAAAACTGATTACATGGCGCTATAAAATATTTACAACTTGTACATAAAATTTGCGTTATGATCACCACTATTAAAATCTAACTAATTTGGACTAAGTTCATTAAAACTGTCAACCATTTTATTCAGCAAATTCTTGTTTTCATCTTTTGTGTTTAAGAGATTATGCCTTCTAGTAAAATACATAGGTACCTGAATTGTTATATTATCTAAAAATATTTACACTGAATTTTGTTATTTAAGATCTCATCTATTAATTTACTTTCTATTTCTTTTTTCCTTATGTACAAAGGTTCTAATTGTAAATTTTCACACCATTCAATATAACTGTATCTGTAGTTTTACATTTATAGCATAACAATCTTATGAACAATTTTTGAATGGCTTCAACTTTTTCCGTGTATGTTTTAGTGTCAGTACTCCAGATATTAACAGCATATTCCAGCTTAGTTCTTACAAGAACCTTGTACAGCAGAACAAAGGTTTGTGCTCTGGCAATTTCACCCCACTGATTAAATATAAATCCAATTAATTTCTTACAATCCGTTGTGACAACAGTAAGATGCTCTTGGAATTTAAGCTTATCGTCGAATATCACTCCCAAATCCTTAACCGTGTGGGCTTTTACTATGCTATCTGACCTCAATGTATATTTACTAACCATATAATTTGTTTTATGAGTATAACTTATAAAGTTTGTCTTACTAGTATTGACTTGCATTCTGTTGAGCTTACACCAATTGTCTACATTATTGATATCCATCTGTATTTTTTGAATGTCAGTTCTGTTTTTAACCCTCCCTAATAACTTCAAGTCGTCGGCATAGAGAATAGGGATTGCATAAGAAACCGTGGTACAGAGATCGTTAACAAATATATTGAGCTGTAATGGACCCAAAGGGGAGCCCTGAGGTATACCGTTTCTTATTATTTCCGAAGAAGAATACGCATTGTTAAGTTTTACCTGAAAACTTGTTATGCAAATAACTGGAAAACCATTTTACGTAGATTGGTGACTTGCTCAACTTTGCAAGCAATATAGAGTGATTAACCATATCAAAGGATTTGGAAAAATCGAAAAATTTTACGTCGCATTGCTCCTTTCTTTGTATACACCCTTGTATGTAATGAGTAGCCTGACTCAGGTTTGTAACTATAGATTTACCTGCTAGAAATCCATGTTTATCATGAAACACATGTTTAAGGTTGAATTAAAGATGTTCTTCTATAATCGACTCGAAAACTCTTCAAATCCATATAAGACTGAGATACGTCTATAGTTTTCAATATTTAACTTACTGCTACCTTTGTGTATAGGAATTATTAAAGCTTTCCTCCATACTTCTGGGTACTGACCTAGTTCTAAGAATTTATTAAAGATCCCTGCTAACACTGGGGCTAAATAATTGCTGCAAGCTTTTATAATATAGTTGGGGATATTGTCAGATACGATAGCCGATCTTGCCTTCAATTTCCGTATGGCTTTTATTACATCTATAGAGGATATTTTCGGTATACCTATTGTGTTACAGTGCCGTATTTGAGCGTGATCAATATCGTAGCTGTTACTATTAAGAGTGAAGTTTCTTAAAAAATAATTTTTAAATGCTTCAGCTATTATTATTATTAATAACTTCGAAACACATTTATTGCTTCTTTTTTTTTTTTTTTTTTTTTTTTTTTTGATCGGGAATGGCCAGTTCCCATATTTACACAAATGCAGTTTTAGTATCTATTATTAATTTATAACATTTTTCTTCTTGCAAACAAAGTATGTTTATTTTATTAATTACCCGAGTACGATAAAGTTGCCTAAACACAATAAATAAAATAAATTCAAATTAAATTGAATTCATCCTCAACTATTATGCCTCACCTTAACGTAAGGTTTTTAATGTCGTCCTCTTAAGTAGTTTCTTCTATATGAATTGGCTAGGCCCTTCGAAACGGCTTCTACTCCATCTTCAGGCCGTCATAGAGATGTAATTTAAGTATGTCTGTAGTTTTTTTGTTTCTTCTTTGAGAGATTATATTGTAAATAAAGTATAATATATATGTATATGTAAGTAGGTGGAAAGATAAGTATTATTTATTAACCGAAGCACTTGAGTCTAACTGTAAAACTCTATCTATAAATTACTTCGTTTTCTCTGTTGCTACACATTGTTTTAAACCAGTGTTTTTTTTGTTTAAACAGTTTTTTTTTGTTTGTTTAAATACTTTGCTTTTGTGCGGTTTTACAATTTATTTATTTTTGTTGCAGTTAGACTTACAGTGCAGGATCTAAGAGGGGCAAGCGCCCTAGGCGGCAAACAGCTAAATACAACGAATAGTATGTTATCATGACAGTTTTTTGTTGTTTTTTTCCGCCTAAAAATCTTTTTTGTTTTTCTTTAAACAAAAGGGGTTTAGAGGTTGATGAAAGCTTTACTCGAGATGGAGAAATTACTAATGGTGTTACCCTACAGTATAATAAATATACAGGTTTGCGAACAGAGATCGCATTTGCTGCTGTATTTTTATACGTACGTCCTTTATTTGGTTTGTTACCAACTATTTGAAGCAGAGCTGAAACAAGTCACCGGGTCAAGTTTTTAGACCGGGTCTGACCTGATAACCGGATTTCGGTCTGGTGATCCAGAGAACAAAATAAAGTTTTTAATTATTTCCTTGCGTTCCGAAATGAGTTAATCTCAACGACGGCCCTGAAGACGGAGTGAGAGGCATTCCGAACCTATCTAATTCATACTGAAGCAATTATTTACGAGGGCGACATTAAAGACTTTAAGATGAGTCATAATAATTGTAATTGGATCCTCGGTGCGTTTAAAATGCCTTTATTTGAATTCAAATAGTAGAAAAAATATATATTGAAGTTAAGGTAATTTCAGAACATAGTTTAAAATCAGACCAAAGTACATAATCACATTAGCCCAATTACAGAATAAAACAAGACAAGAATGATTACGACAGAGGATAAGAGAAAGTTGAACGTACTCACAAGAAGTCTGAGAGTTCCTGAAAGCTTCTTACAAAAATAATTACTTTAAGTACCTCATTCTGTGATCTTAAATTTACAAATTCAATAAAATTTATTTTAAATGTTTACAGAGTAAAATTAATGAAGTGACAATTTAAGTTAAAAATAACTTTAAAAAAATCCCAGTTTCTGCTCGAGTTCCAGGTTTTCTAGGTCAATAGACACCTTGCCAGGGTGTCTACAAATTTCTGCAGACAAATTTCCCTGACTTTTCCAGTTTTATTTTCAGAAATTTAAAGTACCCATACGAAAAAAAAAGCACCATTTAAGACTAAATTTTCTGTGGTTTGTTATCTGAATAGTAGACTGATAGATTGCTGTTAGCACTTGGTAGAGTAGTTCATATTATAACTGTCGGAAAAGTATTGTATGTAATTATCGGAGCTTTTAGAGATTCAGTTACATATTCTCTTCGCGAAGAAGTAAAACAAATATGATTAAATGTTAGTCTACGCAATGGGCTTCCACAACAGATTTTCTACCTTTCGGCCATCAAACTTACTGTTTATTTAGACTTGAACTCCGCCGTTGCAAGTAGTACAAATTTTATATTTCATCCAACACTAATGTAACTTCTTCTGAAGATCGTTTAGTTTTCTGTTAATGTGTTGTACATCTTTTGTAGACTCTTCTATAAGCTCGGCCTTTTTGTGCTGAAGATTCTTTATGTCAGTAACCACACGCTTTCGCTCGGTTTCTTTTTGTTCCGTTTCCTTTAACTCTTCTTTCTTCTTGGATAGAGTTGTTCTGGCTGAATGAATCATGCTTTTTGTAACAACAACCTTTTCCACCCTTCCAGTATACACAACACTGTCATACACTAGCCTCTGTGCCACAAGAGACTGTTCACGGAGATTCTCTATTAAGCATTCTTTGTTCACGGAGAAACCACGCTCCACAGCTGCATTTCCGTGAGATAGCATTCATAGTTTCTTCAGAAATGAAATAAACGTATCAACATCCCCTTGCACCAAAGGTAGCACACGGAAGAACCAGAAATGATCAAGTCTTTCCCTGTGAGCATCCAAAGAATTTGCTGTTGTTCTCACTGCATTCTTTGAACACATAGTTATGTACTGTCTTTTTATGGCATCACATGCTGGACCACTGAAATGATTAGCTTTGAAAAGCTCATCTAATATAACGTTCAGCTGTTCTTTGCCAGTGACATCACTGTTAAGTACAGGTTCTGGGGAAATGGAAGCCGAACCAAAAGTTACGTTGTACTTAAAGGGACATTTACTGAGCACTTTCTGGATGAATGAAATAAGGATCTCTCTACAATCAGTTCGGAACTGAAGCATTTGACGGTCACTTATTTGCTTTGTTCTTCTCAAAGAAGCTCGTGTACTGTATCCTAAATCAATGTTCTCTGCACTTAAGAGTACATCACCATCTTTAGATAAGTCTATCTTGCACAGATCTTTTGACGAGCTACACTTCTCACGGACAGTTATTCACAAACCTTCCTATGATGGATCTGACTAAGGCAGATAATGCCTTGTACAAATATGGCACCAATGGTTCAATGGACTGGAATCTTGTCAAAAATGGTTCACAGTCTGCAGCCACAGTTTGAAAGAAAGCTAACTTTGCCTCTAACAGAGGATCCTCAAGCCACTGAGAAATCGTTTTTGAAGCTCTTGCAGTTTACTGGAAGCTTCTTCATCTATACCACCTTTACACACTTTCTCAAATAAGGTAGTAACACAATAGCACGCTGACCCACATCAACATTACACAACCATCTCACAGGGCAGAACTTTTTTGGGAACATAGTACATCCAGTATATTTTGTAAAGTCAGCTCTTCTTGCAGGTACATTTTTGAATAAGTTATATAAATCACGAAGAAATATTACAACATCAAAGTCACTCTTCTGAAAAGATGTCTTGAAGGCCCCATGTAACACATGCAGAAAACAACTTCCCAGTTCCAGGATTTTCTTACCATCAGGGCTGTCACTTTCTAGACCTTTCTTCAGGTCTGCTACCAGCTTCTAATTTACTGTCGGTCCATCCATTGAAACTTGTATAATTTTTCTTAAATTCGAGGTGCATGTAGATGAAGAATTATTTATTGCAGTCAATAAATCGGATGCTGTGGTATGGCCCAGAAAAGCTGAATCCAAGTACCTTGTAGGCACTTCACTTTTTTCTTTATTCCAGTAACGTACAAGAATATCTAACTGTTCCTTCTGTGAAACTTTGTTCAAAGACTCATCAAATAACAAAACAAAGTCACTTTCTTTTTCAACTTTTTTCAGTAACTCTGCTGTAAAAAAAAAAAAAAAAAAAAAGGCGCCAATCCAAAGACAATGGTGTAACCTACTTTATCTTTTTGAAGTTTCATCTGTTTAGCGATGTCACTGTCAGGAAACATGTTGGGAAATAAATTAACAGCGTTAGCTGCACTTCTGTTTGATTGATGATTAACCACAGTGTGGATGTACCACAGTATTTCTGCACTTGTAACACTGTCTTTCTCCAAAACGAAGATACACTGGATTCACTTACAGAGTGTGTAACAGATGCTGCTTACGATGCCAATACACAACTGCTACTTTCAGTGGTTGCAGATGTTTGCACGATTAGAGCTGGTACACAATGCGGTTGGAGCACTGTTTCGTTCCCCTGAACCTTTCACAAAAAGACTGATGTCCATACTCTGGAGTTTAGCATCAAACAGCTGCTTGTGCTTCTTTCCTTTAGCGTGATTTAAAACAGCCTGTTTACTCATGTTACTTAACCCTTTGTCTCACACATAGTGCAGAAGAATGAATTAACGTCATTTTCCACTGATTTTAGCCATTCACAAAATTCAGAATTCAGGACCCATGAATTACTGAAGACTGTCCGTTTTGCCATATTGGAATGCCTTTGAATCACAATCCTTTCAAAATCTGAAAAGATAAATTTTGTACAAGGTGTAAAGGTTGTAACAAATTATTTCAAAAATTTTAGTTTGTATTAAAATAGTTGGTTTCACACAGACATTTAAATCTGCATTGGGAACTGCAGGTTAGATTTACATAGGCAAGCAGAAGGAAACCGTGAAGGTTGAAGTATAAACCGAGTTTTTATCGGTGCAACATATGCGAAATTTTTAAATGTATTGTTTCTAACTTTGTAATTTTCAACAAGAAAATTAAAATTGTTTGTAAAATTATTAAAATTTTCAATTGATAAAATTATTAAAATTTTCAATTGTCTATAAAATTTCCAGAAATATTAAGAATTTCCATGACTTTTCTAGAAAAATAAAATTCCCTGACTATTCCATGTTTTCCAGACTTGTAGACACCATGTTGTTAGGTAATGTTCGAAGAAAAATCTACCTATTGAGATCGGTACGATATCTATGTATCTACTTATATAACACGCTAGCGGCAATAATTTTGAAGATATTTGAACCAAATTTTAATATGTTATTTCTAGGTTTAATAGCTCGGTTAAGTTCGTTAATGAGCAAAATCTGTCGCCATCTTGGATCCACAATAGCCGCCGAACCCATTGTTGTATAGAATACACAGCCCTAAACAGCTGGGGCTATTGAAATCAAATTTGGCATAAAGGTACAACATCACTGTCGGATTATGAAAATGTTACCTAATGAAATCAAAGACGCCATCTTGGATCCAAATGGCGGAAGCAAGAAATCTATTTTCCATATCGTTTGAGCTAGAGATACGAAATTTGGCATATAGGTGTATTGTCACTAGTAGTTTAAGAAAATATTACGAAATGTTGAAAAAGTCGCCATATTGGATCCAAAATGGCCGCCGAACCAATTACTGTATAGAATACACAGCCTAAACAGCTGCAGCTAGACATATCAAATTTGGTAATAAGGTACACATTATAACTTGTGTGTTACTAAAATATTACATGATGTATCCTAAAACGCCATCTTGGATCCAAAATGGCGGACCTAAAAATCCATTTTCCACACCGTTTAAGCTAGATACGAAATTTGTCATAAAGGTGCATTATGACAAGTAGTTTAGGTAAATATTACAACATTTGGGAAAAGTCGCCATCTTGGATCCAAAATGGCCGCCCAAAATCCCATTTTGCACACCGTTTGAGCTGAATAAATGAAATTTTACTTGAAGGTGTACCATCACAAGTAGGTCACCACAATACAAGAAAACTTTCAAAAAGTCGTCAACTTGGATCCAAAATGGCCGCCCCAAAGCCCCAACTTTCAAATCATTGAAGGTACAGAATCGAAATTTTCTTTGAAGGTGTATGAAAAAAAATAGGTTACAATACATGCGTCAAACCTCCCCTTTGGGGGCGCAACCCCCGTGGGTAGTGCAGATGCACACCATGGTGGTGTAGTGCTGCAGGGAGATTCTGGTTAAGATAAAGGAGGCGCATCCTCTTAAAAGCACTGAAGTTGGAAGGCGAACCCCCTACGGGGTTCTGGGGGCAGCGCTCTCGGCGAAACAAAGCGAGTGTGTGTGTATATATATATATATATATATATATACGTCTTGTGGGGTATCGTTGAACAGCTCTTGATGAATAATCTACAAATCAATAAATAATTTCTCGATAGCTTTCATATAAGGCGAGATTTGAATTTTTGAAAATAAAAAAAAGCTTCGAGATCTACCTCAGCCTGTAGGCCCGCCAGAAGGGATTTTTTTTTTCAATGGAGACAGGGCGGTTTGAAATTCTCTCTTCATACGTGGAAAGCAGTCGTGTACAGGATGGGAAAATCTTTACTTTCTTTTATGTGATGTGGATAAAAATTGCAGAATATAAGAGGCAAGTTCAACATATTTTCCCGGGGGAAAATTTCGATTCTCCGGGAGGAGACTTCTATCCCCGGGGTCAATCCTACATTCATCACTGTTAGTAAAACTCGCCATTTTGAGCGTTATTTAAATTGGTTCGTCAGATAGCATAATGCGAAGACAGATATTCCAGCATCACATAAGTTTAGTAGTTCTTTGATTACATTCAGTGTTTTGAAAAGGATCTTGGAACATCTTTCCTTTAGCACGATAATGGAGAAATATTATGCTACTTCAGACATCATTTTCATCATTAAACGCCTGCTACTATCACTATAATTACAAGGTAACCAAAGAAGATTTTGCCGTTTTGACGTCCCATTAATCATGCGCTCACAAATAGGAAGCGAAATTACGTACGTGTCTGCCAAGCGATCGGGAGCTGGTCTGACCATTGACCTTCAGTAATACAGTCACGGTGCTCACACACAGCAGTCGTCGCTCGTCCAGTGGAAAAGAGAATGGAGGTATCGAACCAGTTTGTTCGCGTGTGTTTGTTGTATGTCTTTAAAGTGGAACTGTCAGCTGCCGCATCAAGTCGTCGCATATGCCAGGCATTTGGTAAGAATGCCGTGAACGAACGCTCCACCAGGCATTGGTTTCAGAAATTCCGTTCGGGAGATGTCAGCCTTGCTGATGAATCTCGCAGTGGACGACCACATGTGTTGGATGACGAGGCCCTGAAAGCAGTCATCGAGAAGGACAGTGCTCTAACGTATGATGAACTGCAGAAAGGTTCCATGTTTCCGCTGAAACAGTCAGACTGCACCTGCATGGGATAGGGAAGCCATACAACTGGGTACCCCTCACAGTGTCGACAGCCAACAAGGAACAACGAGTGACAGCCTGTTTATCCTTGCTCACTCGACACCTGAACACGACCATATTTGATCGCTTGCTCACTGGAGACGAAAAGTGGATCCTCTAGGACACTACCAAGCGTACCAGACATTGGTTGTAGCCACGTGACCCTGTTCCTCAAAACTTAAGACCACCTGTGCACCCACTAAAGGTTATGCTCTCTGTATTGTGGACTTGTCGCCAAGTGGTGCATTACAAGCTCCTTCCACCTGGTCAGACCACCACTGCTGACCTGTACTCACAGCAGTTGTAAAAGTGCACCGTGCATTGCGGCAGAAGGAACCGGCATTGGTGAGTCGCAAAGGTGTGCTGTTCCTCCACGACAATGCCAGGCCACATGTGGCAAAGAGGATCCGGAAGACCCTTTAGCAACTTGCCTGGGAGACACTGTGCCATGTGCCAGGCACCATATTCACCGGACCTTCTGCCAACAGATTACCAGCTGTTTCATTCACTCGACAACCACCTCCGTGGGAGATCCTTCGCCAATGAGGGAGACCTGCGAAACGCACTCACCGACTTCTTTGCTCGAAGACCGCCGACTTTTATCACCAGGGTGTTGTGCAGCTGCAGGAACGTTGGCAAAACGTGTTGGATGCTGATTGAGCTTACTTCGAAATCTAAAGGTACGTACCGTCCACTGTATTGCTCTTTGTTTATCATTGGCCTAGAACGGCAAAACCTTTTTGGTTACCTTGTATTTTATTACTACTACTACTATTACTGATGATTATTATTAAGTAATAACTGTCGTAGATGCAATTTATTTTCGACTTTTTAACTATGATCTTTTAATTCTCAGACTACTTTCATCAAGCATTTATGTAACTCAATTCACTATACAGGGTGATTCAAAATTAACGATGCAAAAAGAGACGTTACCAGTGACTGCTGTAATGAATTTATTGTGGAAATACCGATATGACATGAAATGCAGAAGTTTTATTTGGCAACAAGCACGCGACAATTTCTCAATTGTCCACTAGCAGCGCTGGTGTGCAAAATGGCGGCATCAGCGACAGAAAATGTGTACTGTGTGCTCGAATACGCTAGAACTTTATCGGTAAACATTTTTGAGAGACCTTTTATTTCTATGGGGTATGTTAAGGATAAGTTACGTACTCCCACTTCAACATGATTTAAGGCAATTACAGCAGAGGATACGTGACGCAATCATAACCACTGATAATGCTATGCTCTTGCGAGTTTGGAAAGAACTAGATTATCGTCTGGATATCTGCCGTATCACAAATGGAACCCACATCGAACACCTGTTAATCCGTACAAAACCTGGAAAGTTTTATCTTTCATGGTACATCACTACTTCCACAATAAAGTCACTATAGCAATCACAGATAAATTTCTTTTGCACCATCCATTTTTGCACATCAGCGCCGCTAGTGGGCAACTGCGAAAATGGTACGTCCTTCAGTGTTGCCGAATAAAACTTAGAGTTTACCTTTTATCCCATTTCTACAAAAAAATCATTACAGCAGTCACAGGTAACCTTTCTTCTTGCACCATTCATTTTCAATTACACTGTATATTATGTAATGGCCATACTTATACAACATTTACACAGTAACAATTCCTTCATATATCATTACGCAAAGTTAAACAATCGCTCCGCTTGAAACAAATATCAGTGAATACAGTAATCAAACATATGTGGTATTTTATAAAGTATCAGGAATATATGTTTCAGTCGAGACAATGACAACAGAGCAATTTAAAATTAATAGGAGTTACAGTTGAACGAAAATGTTTCGGTTAAGAAATAATAAACATATACATATTCATTAAACTTCATAATATAATCTTACAAAAAACTACACACACCTACCCCCCCCCACTCTCTCTCTCTCCCTCTCCCTCTCTCCCTCTCTCCCCCCCCCCCCCTCCCCCCCCCTCTCCCCCCCTCCCCACTTCCTCCCCCTCCCCCCCACACCGCC
>JAGDQP010000151.1:0-11899 GCA_022664845.1 Lepisma saccharinum
TTTCAAATGAGATATATTTAATATGTTTTGGCATCATCCTTGTATTACCTCTTGTGATTGTGTGTGTATTTGGGAGGTGGGGTGGAGAGGGTTCTACATGGGGACTATATCAGTAAAGTGGGAAAGTGAGAAAAAGAGAGAGATTCAGTGTAGTTGGGTAAGGTTCATGTAATACTAGTATTATAATTGTATTCTTGTATTAGTTGATGGTTATTATGTCTACCCAGTGCCCAATACTATGTATTTGCTTTTCATTTCTTTCAACATTTTACAAATATAAGGCTATTTCCACACCTTTTCTTCACTCTCCAGAAACAATACTCTGATTAATATATCATCGATATTTCCCAAAGTAATTGCTCTCGAGTTGCCAAAATTTGCATGTGCACATATTTTGACATTCTAACCATGGTGGAAGAAAGAAATTTAGAACTTTTTTCTGCCCCATTAGTATGTTTGCTTGTTAGAAATAGTACTAAAAGTTTGTTTACCAAGATTTTCTATTTTTGTTTTAATAATAATAATAATAAAAAGGGGAAAGATAAAATATATTCAATTTTTACTGTTACTTACTGTGTCTATACACTTATTTCTTTTGATAATTAAATGATTTTACAGGCGTTCTGGATTCATTAAACCTTGCTAATATATTAGAAAATAATGAAATGAACTAAATCATGCCAATACCTCAATTTAAAATTTTTGTGGACTGATAGTAGGTTACTATCATGTAAAAATAAAATAGAGAAATTACCTAATTTCAGACCTAAGAATGAAAGACTCCATTTTAAGCAAATAGCAATTCTAGCATTGTCTTAAAAGGAAAGATTCTAGATTGCGCTAGAATCAGAAATGGACGTATTATTTATGGAAGTTCTGTTTCCATATTCCGAAAATTGCTAATGTGGAAATCAGAGTTGATTTCAGTAATAATATTAATTTTAGGATGTTTGAGAAACCATTGTTTTGTAAGTATGTTTAGATTGGATTTATAGACAAAATGCCGGAAATAATAATATTGAACCTAATCTTATGATCTGTCTTCATACTTACAGAAAAGATTTATGAAATTCACGCATAAATATATTAACAAATGGAAGTTTAGTATTATTCGTGTTTCTTTGCACATATTTCTTAATATTAATTTGCTATAACATGGACAAGGGACGTTTTGGTAATGAGCTCCATAATTGAAAGCGTAAATCGAGTTGTGCAACTTAATTACTTAAAAACGATGATAAAAGTATTTTAATTATTTTACTTTTGAGTATGTAGAATCGTAGATGTCCTTTCCGTATCCTTTAATCCTGTAATAAGGATTTAGTGTGCCAAAGCATTTTTTTGTCACAACTTTCTTCTGTTCATTTTGTTTCATTTATTTACAGGGACCACTGTTCTGGGCTATAAGGTTATTCTTCAATTGATTGCACAGAACTTACCCAAGTTCTGTGTTTCCAACATTCCAAAGTACATTAGTTTAAGAAATTCTTACCAGAATAGACAACCAATTGGATTATCAATGCTTTGGGCTTTGGGTCAAGGAGGCGTAGTTGATCTTGGCATTGGACTTAAAGGTAAGGATACATTTTGCAGTACAGTCGGTTTTTAACTCATATGTTTAAATTAAGACATTATCTTTTGTTCTAACAACACTTGGCATTAGGAAGTTGCTAAGAGAAATATACTGTCAGCAGTTGGGTTAAGCGTGTACAGATGAAAACAGATACAGAAGCATGTACAGTGTGTTCACAAATTGAAGACAGAATTCCTTGGACCGAAACAAACTAATATGTAGAAATGTAAAGACGTGAATAGTTTTGGAGCTAGACGCACCAAAATATTTTTCGGCATTTTTGCAAATGACGTAACTGAGCGGCCATAGCTAAGTTGGTAGAGCGTTGGCTTCGCATTCGAAAGATCCTGGGATCGATCCCAGTGCCACCTTTCTGACTGAGATTTTCTCCAGTTTCCTTCAGTCACAAAAGACTTACGCTAAGATGGCATCTTGAATGAAGCCAGGTCAGATTCCTTCCCCCTATTGTTATCTGTTATTGTTAAGTACAATGTGAGGTTGCCATTATGTGAGCTGTATCTGGAGTTTGCTGAATATGTGTCGGTTTAGCATATCACTATAAAAGTTGTATTTGAACAACGTAGAGGGGACTTCCGACGTAAGAATTTGTTTTCAAGTAATTAACATTACATAGTAAACAAATATATAATTCACCTCCAAGCTGCATTCTTCAATCATAAACTTCGGTCAAAATCACTTACTGGATAGAACTGCAATTGTGATTTGCTAAGCCACGTAATTATTTAATCAGTTTTGACGATGGCTAATCATATTTGATTGCCAGCAGTTCCAAATTAGACGTGTTTTACAGTTTCTCAAAGGAAATATATTTTTAACACTTTTAAAGACTTCCACAAAGTATGTCTGACATTATTAATAAAACTCTTATCGGGTATTCGTTGTGTAATTTTTATTTATTAATTCGTTTCGCAAGCCTCCCTGCACACATCGCCAGAGGATCTTCTTTGATGATAAAGTACAATTCATATTATATAAACGTTACAATATTGTTGTACATTTCGGTAAAAAAAAAAAAGTGCATTTCTTATGTATTTTTTCATATATTTCGAAATGAATCCGCTTTAGAGCTACAGAGGCATCATTATTACTTATTTTAGAAGGTAACAGTTAACGGATTACTGTAGATTAGAATTCCTATTTTAGACATCGTTTCACAAAGCATTGCCTACCACATACACAAAATGTGAAGGTGGTCGAGCGGTCTGAGGCGGTAGGCTATCGACTCAACGGTCCCGGGTTCGAGTCCCGGCATGGGTGTGGATTTTAACACTTAACAGCTAAAGGCAAATCGTGACGGGCCGAAGTCCAAAGTTACTAAACTGGCCCATATAAAAATAAAGTTTACCAAAGTTTACAAAATGTGAATTATATTTATTGTGCATCTTCAAGATTACAAAGTGTGTGTACAATAGAAATTAGTAAAGATTAGTACGTTCATTTGTTTCTAGCTTGTTTCATTATCCTCGAGTGTAATCTGTTTACGCACGAAAGCCCGACATTTTGACCTCTACAGTCAGATAATTTCATTGCTACTTCTCTAATGAGTTTCAGATAGCTGTTGTTGCTTTTCTCTGTTGTTTAGCAACAATAACAAATATGTTGCCAGTCTTTAATATATGTATTGTGTTTCTAAGTCAGAGAAACGAAAGTCATAATTCCAAGGAATCAGGACAAGATTCTGATACTGAATGCGGAAAAAATATCCAATAGCGAAATTGGTAGACGGCTTTTAATTGATCATAAACAGTGGGAAATGGATTAAGAAAAAGTAAACAGAATCTAGGATGTGAAGTTTAAGGTATTGGTGCGGTCGCAGAAACTAAAACCAGCCCTATGTTGTGCAGAACAACGAAAATGGTAGTAAACCACCAAAGGAACAGAGTTCAAGGCAGATTGCTTCCAAGATGGAACAAGAATCGGGACTAATTTCACACCAAATAATGATAAGAGGCTTTTCTGAAAAGAACACAACGAAAGGAGAAATTGCAAAAACCCACGTTTGCCAAAAAAGCGTATTCAGTGCAGATAAGGGTTCGTTGGAATACGTATGATCATTAGACAGCTGAGGAGGATTGGAAGAGTGATTTTCTCAGATCAAATAAATTTACTGTGTTTGGTAATGGTGGTGGTTTGAATCTGTGGATGGAGTTACGGGAGGAGTTAAAGAAGCATTGTGTTATGGAAGCGAAGTTTAGCGAAAGTGCACTGGTGTGGGGAGGAATATTTTCCAAAGAGGAGGGATGAATTAAGATTTGTATAGGAACAATTGATTGATTAGCTTACTGTGAAATACTTAGAGTAGGATTTGTGTACAGGTATTGACGATTTCACGGTGCAAACTTCGGACGATTCATATTTCACGATAATATTGCAATTTGTCAATGATGTGGGGTTGTACATCAGTGTATCCCAGATGTGATCACTCAGCAGTTACACTGGCATCCCAATTCACCAGATACGAACCCATTGCGAATTTGTGGTCGGTTATGTCTTCAAGACTTTGTAAATATTGCCCTAGTATTAAAAAGAAATGTACAAAACTGTTCATGTTTGGTATGACAAAATGTAGCTTAGTACACGTCAGAAACTTTGTAGACAAAACTACAAATAGTTCAACCCCTCAAAGTCTCGAGGTGGATTCACAAGGTACTAAGGCAAATTGATTTCCATCTGATATTAAGTAAAACTAAATGTATAATGTTTTTCAGTGCAACAATCAAATACGAGGGTCACTCCATATATTTTGCAATACGCAGAAACTATTAGAAATAAAGCGATGGCTTTTTTTCTCGTTACAGGTGAGACATCTAAAAGATTGACGACACGAGGAACTTCATCGCTCGCTTTCTGATTTTTGTGTGTGTGTGACGTTTGTGATAGAAAGTGTGGACATTCTGGTTGTTGTAATGGAGCTGTCACGCGAAGCATTTTGAGCCATGATTTACTATGATTTTCGCGTCGGCCTGAGAGAGGAGGACTGTCACGAGAGGTTGAGGTCAGCGTTTGGGGATAACGCTCCATACAAAGACTTTCAAAGGGATCGGACGTCGTTGGAAGATGAAGCCCGTGAAGGAAGACCTCACTGTTCAACAACACCGGATTTAGTGGCTGCTGTGCAAGACATGGTCTCCAAGGATCCAAGGTGTACCTATGCTATGATAGAGGAAGCTCTAGGTATTGGATCCTCGTCAGTTCACACAATTTTACACGAACATCTGCAGCTGAAAAAGATAGTTTCTCCGCGGATACTCCATCAGTTGTCGGACTTCCAAAAAGCAGAGGGGATGAGAATTGCTTGTGAAACATTAGATATGTTAAACCGAGGTGGACACCAGATCATTTCTAAAATTGTTACAGGTGATGAAACCTACATATCAATTCAACTGCCCCACCCGCCAGGAAAGCCTGGTGTGGATCCATGAAGATGACCTGACACCAGCAACTGAGAAAAAACAACGAGCAATGAAGAAAGTTATGTACGCTGTGTTCTTCCGTAGCACTGGTTTAGTCGCAGCTCAAGAAAAAAAGACTGGTATAGCAAACTGGTACATAACAGTGTGCTTACCTCAAGTTCTTGCATCGCTCAAAATCCGAGGTTTACTCTTCCACCACGATAACGCCTCCTATCACACTGCAAAGCAAACAATGGATTATCTCTTATCTCCAGGCTAATCATGCCAAAATACTTCAGCATGCCCCCTATTCCCCTGATTTGGCTGTGTGACTTCTGGCTTTTCTTTAACCTTAAAAAGCATTTGTGGGGACGCCGTTTTCAGAAGACGACATTGAAGCATCAATCATGAACTTTTTCAACAGCATTCCAAGACAAGAGTGGCGCCGGGCTTTCGACTTGTGGCAGGAGAGATTAGTACTTGTCAATTTCCAGATGACTGTCTCAAGGCCGCTAACCTCCTGCCATAATCTTTATGTGAATTGTTGTTTGATTGCCTAGTTTTGGATGTAAAAAGTTAATACAGAAGTGCATTGGTGCTACAGGAAATTACTTTGAACATATGTAAAAAAGTTTTATTCAAAAGATGTATAGTTCTCCCGTATTGCAAAACTTACGGAGTGGCCCTCGTACTGTCCCCTTGCTATAATTTTAATTAGGTTAGTTGTCATTCTAATTTACATTCGATAAAACCTGGCGGTGAGGATATTTTTTGGACCGAAGTGTATAAATTCTACCGGTGTGACAACATATATTTCATCTGTTATTCTTTATTTGAATTTAAAATTCTTTATTATCCTGGGAAGATTTTTATGCCCGTCCGTCTAATGTCGATATGTCTTTTAAAAGTATCTTCCACCAATCACTAAGTACAAACTCATTTTCTTTATTCATTGTATTATCATTTAATTCAGTTTCTACTGATTCTAAAACCATTCTGTTGTATATTCTGTTTTCAGGAAGTAGAATTCGCGTTTCATCAAATAACATTTTATGTTTTTCTTCCATCGAGTGCTCTGCTCTTCAATCCTGCATTGCACTGTACGACCAGCCTGCCCAATACAACACGCGCCACATTAACATTTTATCTCATACAGTCCTGGCATCTTAAGATCAAATATGTCCTTCGGGGTTCTGAGGAACTGTTTTATTTTCCTATTTTGAACAGAAATACATTGTATATTACACCTTTTAAGTTTCCTGTTTACTTTATTATGAATGCCTTTCACGAATAGGAACACCGCATAATGTTTGTTTTCATCTTCTTTTCCTCTCTCATTGATTGATTGAATTGTTATTAACATCCTAAACGAACTGGTGGTCTTCTAAGAACGGGACCTACAGTTTTTGTAAAGTGGACTCAGAGCCACTTCGTTCATGAAAGTCTGGTGAGATTTGAACCCGTGACCACGCGCACAGAAAGCGAGTTTTCCTCATCTTCTTTCTTCCTTTAAGCTGTTGATGTAGTGTTTTCCCTACATTTTTATGTTGTATCCTTTATTCCCTAAACTTTATTTTTGTTTCACTTTTGGATGTAGACAAACCATTATGTTTAGCAACCTGTTTTTATAATATGTTGCGTGAATCATTATAGTCATTTTAAGAGTAGATTGCTCTCGAATGCAAATTCATGTCTCTTCAACCAAAGCGAGTTGGTTTTGAACTCTTCATGTAGTTCCTAGAAGTGAACCTGTGTGACGTTCTCGTAGAGGAGAAAAATTCAAATTTAAGATTGGCATCACTTCCCGCTGTTTCAGTAGGGAAAAGGTTTGTAAAGAGGACAGTACTATAGGCTACAAAGCAGAGACTGTTCAAAATTTGTAACTAGTAGAGTCGCTAATGGTATCGATCTATACACGAGACATTAAAGCAACAAATGTTTACCTGTTAATGAACATCACATAAAGTAGATATGAGGCGGTGTACCCGATTTTCACGGCCGCCATCTTGAATTTTGCAGCACTCGCTGTAGAACGCGTTTCTCGAGAACCATTCGGTCGATTTCATGAACGTTTTTTATTTTGTAGCTAATGAACACTAATATTTAATTTACTACTATTTTTTTATGATTTAAATGGTTTTTATACGAAAACTGTCAGTGATATCAAAAAGTCACTTCCATTCATTTTTGTAGAGCATTTAATTTCTCTTAATTTACCGTTGAACGTTTGACTAATTGCGCGCGAGAATTTTCGCTCTCCAGCAAGATACGACATTTGACATGAAAATGAACTCATCTCAACAAAGCTGAACTCATTATTTCCTATCGTATGTAACACCGTATCGTATTATTTCCTACAAAGTAACCTCAGTTTTGATTCATCATGTATTGATACGTAAAGTTGGAGTGGGACGTAAGGGGGGGCTTAATGAGAGTGGAAACAGTGAAGTCTACAAGAGAAAATATTAAAAGGAAGTAGCGAAAAAATAGATAAATGACTTGTAAATATGGTAAATGATAAATAAACACTGATATATATATATCTATATAATCTAGTCATGTTTCCGCCTCCATAACCTGGCCACACTGTCACTCAGCATCTTTCCTTAACACCACTCCCGCACCTGTCCATTTTCCTACCTACCAGTTGAAAACGCAGTTGTGAAACGTATTAATTTTCTGTAGTGTGTGTGAAATTCGTGTGCTCTTATCTCAAGATTTCACTATGTAAGTATCCTTATCCTTTTTTTCTACATTGTTTACCATCTTATATGTATATTTCACTGACACGTTCCTATCACATCACAACCTCACAACTGCAGAACGAAGAGTTATCTCCAATCTTCGTTCTGATCCAACCATCATTATCCTCCCGGCTGACAAGGGATCCACCACGGTAGTCATGAACTAGTCTGACTACCAATCCGAAGCCCTCAAACAACTTTCCGATCGTACCTTTTACCGTCCCGTCGAGGAAGATCCCACCCAATCCTTCCTTAATAGGATCCGCACCTACCTTCAAGAGCATGGACCCCATGAGGGGCTGTCGCGTTCCACTGTCTCTACACTCTGTCCTGACAATCCCAGAACTCCTCAGTTTTACCTACTTCCCAAAATCCATAAACCTGTAATCCCAGCAGACCCATAGTTTCCAGTATTGGCTTTCCCACTGAAAGAATCTCCGCCTTCCTTGACCACCATCTCCAACCGTTTGTCCAGGCTCTCCCTTCCTACATCAAGAATACCAACCACTTCCTCTTTACAATCCATTCTATTTCTGATCCTTTCCCACCTGACACCATCTTAGTTACAATCGACGTGACATCACTGTATAACAACATTCCCCACACCCATGGCCTCGCTGCCCTTGAACATTTTCTCGACACACGCCCCAATCCTCGTAAACCCAGTACACCATTTCTGCTTCAACTAACCCAGTTGGTCATCACCATGAACAACTTCACCTTTGAGAACCACAATTTTCTGCAAATCAAAGGCACAACCATTGGCCTCGCCTGACTCCTTCATACGCCAACCTTTTCATGGGACGCCTGGAGAACCAATACGTCAACTCCACACCCCTCAAACCTTTCACCTGGCTTCGCTATATCGACAATATTTTCTTGATCTGGACCCACGGAAAAGTCTCTCTGGAAACATTTTAGCGAAACATCAACTGCATCTTTCCCGTCAAGTTCACCTGGTCCTTCTCGAGGAAACATGTAACTTTCCTTGATGTGGATGTCTGGCTCAAGAACAGTCGACTTGAGACAGGCGTTCACATCAAATCTACCAAATCTCCATTTCAACAGCTCCCATCCGTACCAAACCAAACGCTCTCTTCCATACGCTTCTGCTGTCCGGGGCTCCCGCATCTGTTCCTCAAATGACCTACTCCGTAACTATTTCAGTACCCTCAGCTCTCACTGACCGTGGATATCCCAAACACCTCATTCGTAAACAATGGACCGTGCCCGTGATCACCCTAACTCCAACCGATCTTCCCGCGAACTCCCTCCGCCCCCAATCTTCTCACCCAGTACCACCCCAGCCTTCAGGCCCTTCAAAAGCTCCTCAAACTGACACACCCCATACTCACTGTGTCACCTGAAACTGAAAGAGTTTTCTCGTCGTGTCCCAAAATAGTCTACCGTAGACCATCGAATCTCAACACGATTCTCACCAGAACTGAACCAATCCCGCCCCCTCCCCACAAACCTAGCAAGTGCAATAGACCCTGCTGCAAAACCTGTCCTATTTTTGATCACAGTCTTTCCTTCGTACATCCTGTTACTCACAAGACGTACTCTTTCTTACACTCCGGTAGTTGCATATCTTCCAACCTCGTTTATAACCTACTCTGTAACTTATGTTCCGCCTTCTACGTTGGCGAAACTCAAACTCCTCTAACATTCCGCATCGACAACCATCGCCACTCTTCCAGTTCTCAACTTCCGCACTTACCAATACCCGAACACACTTCTTATCACCGCTGCACCTTTGACGAAACCTTTCGAGTCAGAATCCTGAAAGTCCTGAACCCTGACTCACCTACCACAGTAAGAAAGAGATGGGAGCAGACGTACATCTCCATCCATTCCGCCAACCATGAACCCATCCTCAACTGCTTGTAACTCCTTGCAAAGCAGTGCCATCTTCTTCCTTTCTCTTCCTTGTTCCGTCTCTAGTTGCACATTTATTTTATTCTATCTTTCTATATTGTTTCTTTCTCCCCTTCATCTTCATTATTATTATTATTCCCCCTCCCCTCCGATACTTTACCCTCTTATTTCTTCAGGAAGCCTCTTACCTGCTCGTAGTAACCTTTGCACTTTCTTCTCCACTTGGTGTTTTCTCCGACCCATCTAGTCATTTTCCCGCCTCCGTAACCTGACCACACTGTCACCCAACATCATGGGCAATATGACGTTTCCTTAACACCATTCCCACACCTGTCCGCTCTGTCCATTTTCCTTCCTAGGTGAAAACGCAGTTGCGAAACGTATTAATTTTCTATAGTGTTTGTGAAGTTCGTGTGCTCCTATCCCAAAATTTCACTATGTATGTATTTTTTTCTACCTTGTTTATCTTCTACATTAGCACAAAGGAAAGCCGGAAGGGCGATTTAAGGTAAATTTATGAAAAGAAAGAAGGAATATATACTTGCTGCTGTGTGTTCCGTATTAGAGCACACACATAAACAAATATATACAGGTCACTACAATATTTGGTGCCCACAGTGGCATTTAGTCATGTGTAGAGGAGAAAACGATGTGCACGTTTTGAGTAACCACAGGATTGAGGAGACAATGGCGGCATGTAGCGGATGACGCATCAAGCTTGAAGAACAACTGACTGCTGTATAGCGCGTAGGTTGGAAAAATTTACAACTATATATCATTTAAGTTCAGGGTGGGAAATGAGAATGCAGATTTTGTTTGATCTTAGTAAGTTTAGGACGAAATTGTGGGATTAAGGACGGAGGATTCGGGATGGCGTTGGAAGTAGGAGCAGCTGGTGTGTGTGTGTGTGTGTGTGTGTGGCTGCACGTCGAATTTGTTTGGTTACAAGGTTAAGTGGGTATGGTTACAAGGTTAAGTGGGGTATCCTCTGTTGATAGAGCTTCCTGGAGGCGTTGGTTGTAGGTCTCGCTTGCGAAGGTAGGAATTCAGGCGTTGTCCTCTGAGGGCAAGGGGAAACTCTTTTTTGGAGTGGTAAGGATGGGAACTTGAATAATGTAAGTATTGTATGTGGTTGGTTATTTTCAATGAACGGAAGTAGTAAGTGTTGTGTGTGTGATTGTGTACGTGATTTTCGTCAAAATATTACGTAAGTACAAGCCCTTTTCTTTCTATTAACATTTCATCTATTATATATATATAAAAGACAAATGAAGGAGAAAAAGGGATAATACTTACAGCTTAGTTCCGCATTAGATCACATATATTCACATATACACATAAAAAGTCACTATATTTCGTGTATTACACGTTTTCAAGTATAGAGGTAGAGAGCGAAGTTCAAGTGTTCACAAAGTAAAAGTTTGATGAGATAGTGGCGACACGCAGCGGACAAAGCATCAAAACTTGAGAACAACTGACTGCTGTAGCGCGTAGATTTCCGAAACTTTAAATAGTATCTGTATAGCGTATACAAGTGGGTATAGAGTACACAAGGTGGGATCGTGGATGGAAATGTGTTGAAAATGCAGAGGAAAAGGGGAGCTTAGAGTTATTGAAGGTTAAGGCCAGTTTTTATTTTCGCGCTCAAACCGTGAATAAAGGTATTCTCCCACAGACGGCATGTTGAGATGCTGGTCGTAGGGGGTAAAATGTGGATTATGGCAACCAGGAAAGATAGATCGAAATTGGTATATTGGGACTCTGTGTGCAAGGAAACTGGGCCATCCGGTTTATTGATAGTACAGAAGTGACGATGGTTATTAATTCGAATGTTAAAGAGCAGAACTTGTTTCCCCCACATAAAAGACATCACAGAACTTGCAGGTTAGGAAGTATATAACATTAGGGGTGTGGCATGTACCCTTAGGATTGAGGGTGTACCGACCGTTAGCAGTATTGATAGTGATTGTGGGAGAATTGATGAAAATGGAGCAGACCTTACATCTGGGTCTCTGGCAAATCTGGACGCCGGTTTGGGGTGGTGGCAAGGAGAGATTCGTACGGACCAAGATGTTTCTAAGATTAGGTGGATGTTGAAAAACTAATCTAGGTTTGGTGGGGAATATTGATCTTGTGTCTGGGTCAGATTGGAGAATGTGGAAATTAGAGTGTAGGATTTGTTTGACCTTGGTTAGTTTAGGATGGAACTGGGTGATTAGAGCCGGTGGGTTGTATTTTTGAGTTGGTTGAATGTGTGAGGATGCACGGCGGATCTGTTTGGTTACAAGGTT
>JAGDQP010000151.1:11999-26830 GCA_022664845.1 Lepisma saccharinum
TTGTAGGATTTGTTTGACCTTGGTTAGTTTAGGATGGAACTGGGTGATTAGAGCCGGTGGGTTGTATTTTTGAGTTGGTTGAATGTGTGAGGATGCACGGCGGATCTGTTTGGTTACAAGGTTAGAAGGGTAGCCTCGGTTGACTAGAGCCTCCTGGAGGCGTTGGTTGTAAGTTTCAGCAGCAGGGGTGGCGGAATTCAGGCGTTCTCCTCTGAGGGCAAGGGAGAAAGGAATCCCTTTCTTGGTGTGACAAGGATGGGAACTTGAGTAGTGTAAGTACTGCATATGGTTGGTGGGTTTTATGTGAACGGAAGTGGTCAGAGTGTTGTTTTCTAAGGTGATGTCCACTTCAAGGGATGTGACTCTTTTGTCGGAAATGGACCAGGTGAACTGAACAACACGGAATTGGTTCAGTTATTCTAGGAATGTCTTGAGACTGGTTTCACCATCAGTCCATAGCATCATTATATCGTCCAAGAATCTTACCCAGAGTAGAGGGTTCAAAGGTTGAGTTTGCAGGAAATCATGTTCGAGTTTGCCCATAAACAGATTATCATAAGAAGGTGCTATTCTCGTACCCATGGCTGTGCCTCGGATCTGAAGGTAGTGTTTGTCGTCAAACACTACCTGTGTAGGTAGATCACACATATTAACTTTTTTATGTGAATATGTGTGATCTAATGCGAAACTAAGCTGTAAGTATTATCCTCTTTTCCCCTTCATTTGTTTTAAATTTGCCTTAAATTGTCCTCCCGGCTTCCTTTGTAATAGATCATATTCAACCGTTTTATATCCACTGCTAAATGAAGCCCCCCCCCCCCCCCTTCCTTTCCACAAATCTCAGTCTGCTGCTATCCTCATCCATGTAGCTCCTGAAAAACACTTGATTTCATCTACCCATCTTACATTTGGATATATACATATATATTGTGCCGCCGTGTTTGTTTTTTCGCTTGCAAATAATAGTAATAAGATACGATAAATGGATCATGTGGTAAATCAATAAC
Source organism: Lepisma saccharinum (assembly GCA_022664845.1). Classification (NCBI taxonomy): domain Eukaryota; kingdom Metazoa; phylum Arthropoda; class Insecta; order Zygentoma; family Lepismatidae; genus Lepisma; species Lepisma saccharinum. Next base: position 13,007 of record JAGDQP010000151.1, read on the forward strand.
TTGCCCGTAATAGCTCGGCGCCACCCCCGTCTTAAAAGATGAGTACGGGAGAGACTCACAGGCGATTAGGCTTATTGTAGGTCATAAATAAAATATTAGAAGACGAAACTCTTGTACACACAGACACCAAGAGCGTCTTAGCTCTTTGAACTCTTTAGGAATTTTCTTGTGGAATTAAACACAGAGGAATTCTTTCCAGGCAGTGAGAATTTTACTGTCAGCAGTTTGTAGTTAAAGGTGGTAGTTCTGTAACTGCCTGACAGTTCTCTAATAAGCCCTCTCCTGTGATCTAATTTTATAGATAAGAATAAGCTCAATGGGTAGGCCTTTCTTTAATGTCAGACCCGTACAAACACACTCGTAAAGAAACAAATCAATAACAGAGACTTCTGTTGTTATTACCGTCCTGTCTTAAGGCCTTAATACAGCGTTTCACCCTGCGGTGACAAATATTGGACACTATGGTTGTCCTTCAAAGAGACCGTCGCTTGGATGCGTGTTAATTTAATCTATGAAAATCTATATTCATTATTTCGGATTTAACATGAACTTTGGGGAGGTAGCAATTTACTTGAGCAAAAAATGAACTGAATGGATGTACCTTCCTGTCGGAGCATTGCTCACTGAAACTGTGCATCAATAATAACTTATGGCAAAAAAAAAAAGGACGTCTGTTCTCTCTCTATCTGGCCTCCTCATCAAGCTATGCTGATGCGGAAGGGTCTCATACGCTCGTTCTCACCCAGTCAACATCCACATATACAAACACATACATACAACAAGAGCATTGAAATCTTCATGGGAAATAGATCAAGTTTCTTGAGAGCAAAAGAAGAAAAAAGTTACAATAAATTGTTATCCTTTTCTGTCAAGCAAGCTTGTGTTGAGAGGAATAACTTAGTGGGCTGATTACGTCTCTCAGTCAGCTAGGGTTCGTAATACCAAGAAAACAAACTCTCTGTCATTGACTCGGATATGGTGACCTAGAATGCCACAGGATAAGTTTACGAATTTACATTAATTCAAAAATGAGTTAGATTTTGTTCTCAAACTTAGACGCAAGATCCAAATCCAATTCGCCTTACTTCCTTTATCGAGTAAACTCATGTTTGGAAAAGTAAGGATGGAGACTAGTACAATTCCCATATGAAGAAGTAAAAGAATGGGAAAAACTGTGACTTCAGTTGTCGAGAGTTTTTCCAAATGCTGTCTCAAAAAAATATATATCATAATGAAACACACATCAATATCATAATGAAAAGAAATAATTCATTAATAATGGAGTGTACTCAGTCGCCCCGCCAAAAAAGGAAGAAAACGTAAATCAGTTCGACATGGCTTACCAATTGAGCTGCTTGAAGCTTTCAGACGCTCTGCTGAACTACATTGTAGGTGACGGTCAGTTCACGAGTGCTGACCGGTCCACACACGAGAGCTCTCGCCCCTACCAGAACAAAGTTGATGTTTTGAATTTGAAGAAAGAAGCTAGATGTCATTGGCTAGAAATGGCTGCGATTTTTCCCACCAAAAGAACTTATTCGGAGCTGACGAAGTGAGTGCTCTTACCCAGAAAGATTTTTTTGTAGCTAAAAATGACTACATTGAATAATAAAGATTCCTCTAAATATACAAGAGAAAAAGACAATGAATACAGTAGATAATAGCACTGAATAAACATAATTACATCATACATAGGAATACAGGTTACACAATAATATCATAGATGTAACACACATGATTAAATATCCGGTTGACCAACCTTCTTACTTACTAATTGACAAGATGCACACATACATAATTATACACATATTAATTCAATATATTTACAAATTGGCGTTATTAATAGGAACGACAGGTAACGCAGATACCTGTTCGTTAGAATATATGTATATGTATAAAATAAATCAGCCATATTCAATCCACTACTGGATGAGGCCTCACCCCGGAGGGAGGAGTTGCTCTGCAGCTCCCACGCTGACCAGACGGGTTGGGAGAGGAGAGCCGAAGCTCTTACTGTGATTGCCACTGTCTTCTATTCACATTAGCTCCCCAATTGTCCTCACGATGCTGGGTCAACACCGTAATTTTTTAGCCCCCACCGGGAATCGAACCCGGGACCGCTCGCTCTGAAGTCGAGTGCGCTACTGACTAGGCTACGCAGGTGGCTCCATATATACAGGGCGGACGGGAATTAACTCCCTATTGAAAACTGTTTATAACTTTTTTAATATTTAATGAATTTTCATGAAACAAAAATCATATTGTTCCTTACAATCTAAGAATTGTTATATATTGCTAAATTTCCACATAAGCACCACCAGTTTTCGTAAACGTTTGGAAATGTTTGCGACAGACTTTATTCGGCGATGACTACAATCTTCCAGTGATAATTCCTGGCAGTAATGTGCTTTTCATGGATAAAAATTTAACTCTTCAGTTCTGATTGTGTGCCGGATTAAACCACTTTCGCGAGATGCCTGTCTTTGTGATTTCTGAGGACTTCGAGTGAACATTTCCAGAACCATTGCACATTTCCTCCGTCCTGGATGTTAGGGGGCGGGTGGGGGGAGGGGGGAGGACCACGTCTCCTGATATCTGCTACAGAACCTGTGTCCATTAGTTTCGAATGGCAATTCCTTATGGTCTTTGCAGCTACCGAGGTACGAGATCCTTTCACAATTCTCCACAATCTCTGTACTTGTACCACGGCTGCCATACTTCGTACCGGGATGCCAGCTGAGCCCACTCACGCAAGGTTAGACGTTGCGCCATGGTCCGCCACTGATACTTGCAATGACAGTAACGAGATATAATGTAATAAATTCTCAGATTGTAAGAATCTGGTTGCAAAAGTTAACTATTAATGTATTAAACTAAAGCAGCTAAAAACTTTGTACTAAATGTTGCTACGTGTTAATTTTCCTTCCGGTTTCCGTTGTATGGAATATCTACGGAAAGTGATTATCAATAAAAAGAAAGTAAGAATCGTGAATTGTGTGTTTATTACGTAAATAATGATGCCATGACTTATTTTTTAATATTCCGTGGTCCTTATTTAATTTAGGTTGTTTCTATTAAATGATGTTACTTCCGGAAATAATTCTCGCTTTGAGGGAGTGTGTTTTTTTTTAACAATTTTAGATGTGAAATATTGTGTGAGCTGCCTGAGACTAGGTGTTCGCTTTTTACGTCGCTAGCGATCTCAAATACTCCTAGATGAATGTTCCTGTTTGCCATGTTAATATATTGTTTACTGTATTGACATGTAACTTGATATGTTCCACTAATTGAATCTTTCGGGACAAAATAACTTTTATATTGTATGAAACTTTCATTTAGCGTTTTTGGTGGGATTATGATTGTTGTTTAGATATTGTTTTGATCCTATTAGATACCACTTCAATACGTTTTATTTAGACTAAGTAACCATTTTGTTGACCTAACCTGGAAAGGTAGTCTATTTCTTCCTTCCCAAAGACTTGAAGGAAAAAATAAACTGTCTTTCCCGGTTAGAATAATAAAATAGTTTCTTTGATGTCCGCTTGCATAAAATATCTCTTTTCTGTAGATCAGGATTAAGCAGGCTTTAATTCTTCAAGGCACTACGTGTGTTACTTTCTTTAGAGCCCAATTCTTTTATGTTTTTCGTGGACGAATGTTTTGCCAAGGGGTCGTGTTGTGTGTAACGGACCACATTAGCTTTCGCAGTAGTCACTCCCGAGTTTTAACCATTCTCCCAATACTGTTTCAATACGCGCGTGTACGAAAAACGAACGTGAGAAGAGACCATAACTTATTTTTCCCCAATAACGGTTGATTTTTGACGTCATTTCACGGAACTCACTAACGAACTCTCACACCGCCAAGTTCAGACACAACATTGATCACGACAGCAGACTCATAGTTCCAACGTCACTCACTAGGTAGCGTTCTGCAATCGGTCTGTTATAAACCGAACGACCGTATGTAGTATAGTAACCTGTACTGGATCATGTTTAACCCATATGGTTATTGCTAGATGATTATGGAATGAGATGATTATATGAGGTGCCTATATTGGAATGGACTCGTCTGATATGAACTATGCTTCATTATCTTCGTGAGTGGTTATTTTTGAATACTTTTGTTTAGACATGATGTCACTTTCTTGATACGAAAGCGCCATTTTGATGTTAGTGTAAGAGTAACACTAGGTTTTCATATTACTTTTTCTTGGCTTTAGAAATTGGAATCAGGGGTAGCTCAGTACGAGCGTATTTAATGAATGGACATGAGCACCTAGCGCTCTTATCTTATTAAATTGGGAGATATTTAATACTAGTAAAAGGAAACGAGAGGAAATACTATTAATACTATTTGGATGCATTATTTTTAATATTTAACTTTACATAATGGAATATACTAGAGGAATACCGTCAGAATATGCTAAAGGAATATTACTTGATTCTACACACACACACACACACACACACAATACCCAAAGCAGAGATCGCATAGAGATTGACCATAATAATAAAAGCTCTCAACTTACCTAAATATACTTGATTGAAGTTAATGAGGCGTTGTCGGTATTTGAGCACATCTGGCACAAAGATTATGCCAGAGAGGTTCAAACAACAGAGAAGTAAGCACACTTTTCGCTCACAGATGTAGTTCTATTTTCCATGATCACTATTCTGTCTATTATGATTACTCGCAATGTCAAATACAGATACTGTCCAAATGAAGATAAACTAAGTCTATCAACATGTTTGTAAGTTCAGTTCCAGGAGGAACTCCACAATTTCAGTCTTATGCAAACTGAAGTCTTAGACAACGTCTTAGACTGGAGATAAAGACTGAGTTAAGACTGCGTAAAGATGCAAATAAGAATGTGGTTTTATTTCGTTATAATTTCGAGATATCACACACTGTTCCCACCACGTCCACGTGATTTTTGTTATTCAGAAAATAGGAAGGAAGGAAATGTTTGCATCAGAAAGGAATGATATAATTTGGGAATTGTCCTTGCATCGTTCTCTTTCGTTGTCACGTTTTCAGAATTACGAGCATACTATAGATCACTTGTTTTTGATATTACACTTTTCGTTAATCACGTATCTGAATACTTCTCTTGTGAGTACACGTGTTGGTCATTACATAATGACATAACATACACAGAAACAGTCATGCGTCAGTGCTTAATTTTCCCTGGTGTTGAGAGATAAATAATTCTTTTATTTTTTTCTTAAATTGCAGATCGTGACATATCTACTTGTTATTGCTTTCCTAAATCCTCAGTTTTGGGAAATTACATAAAAAGTAACCTTGTAAAAGCATGTATACATAATATTTCTTAAATGATTCATTTGGCTATTTCCTCTGTTATATTCCTGAAATACTTTACACGAAGATGAGTACATAAAACCCAAAACTCTTAAATACTAAAATTGTTTCTTTGAATATTATGAAATCTTTTTGAATTGTTCCACTAATACTATGACATTAGGTTGGGGATTGTAGCTCTAATCCTGGTACGTGCAGCAATCGTTTTTGCTCGTCTCTTTATTATGTGTATATGTAAATGTGTTTTGTCTGATGTTTTGTGTTTCTATTTCTAATGTTTGAATCTGTTGATTACTGCAAGTGCTATTTGCGTGAAATGAGGGAACCATAATCGTTTTAGTGTGACTATATAATTGTAAATTCACATGGTCGTCCAGTCCGGTAATTCATTTGGTCATTTACTGAAGGCACGAAAGTCCAGATCGTACTCTCCTTCGTATTAATCCAATTATTATATATTCTATTTTCTTGTTTACATTATCACTTTACACTCCTACGTCGTTATTAACTTCACCATCTTTTGTGAATAGATTTTTTTTTTCTATATTTTTTATGGTAAAATATCATATGCAGAAGAGCGATCGAAAAGATAGAGCTTGCAACAGTACGACCCTTACAAACTTCTTTTATTCTTCGAAGAAACAAGTACTTCGTCGTTATGTACGCACTAATTTGTTTCGCTGCGTAATATTTTTTTCCACAGATTTTTGCCTAAGTGATTTTTTTTGCCTAAAAAAATCCTAAGTGATGTTAATCAGAATGTGCCAGATTAGGAGTATAGGAGAGCTGAAGAAATTTTCATATCGTTTTCTCTCTTTTTTTTTTTCCCAAGACGAGAGAAGCAACACGTATGATCTTCAATCACCAGACATTGTATGTTCCTGTTTTTATCTTTGAAATACTTCACCAAACTTCTTGCACCTGTACCTATACACTGTGGAGTCTGCTGCGAATATCAGCCACGGAAAGTGCTTCATTTACAAGAGATTCAATTACAGAACGCTGATGAAGCTTAGTATCACTACCAGTCATTTTGTGTTGTGGCTGTGTGGTCACAATAGAAGCTATCGGGATAATGAGTCACCAAGGAGCTTCAGTACCTACCTACCAAACCTTTTTTTCCTATTGAAGAGACATGTGATATGTTATTGTTCATTGCTTTCAGCATATTAATAATAATAATGTAATAAGAACAAGGATAATTTTGACATGTTTCTATTTCATGTTAGCTGCACTTGCAGCCCTTCAATTATAAGTAGTTCACTGCAAATTCCTCTTGATTGTAGAATCTTGATTCATTCATTTTTTTTTTAAACGCTAGTTTTCCAGCTTTATTCCTGTAAAGTACATGAGTGCCGGAGCTGGCACTTATATATAAAATAAAATATAAGTTTATACACATTTCAATGTAATAATTTTACGGTACAAGAACATCTTATATGTTCAATGAATATTTCATTTGTATTATTTAAGCCGGCCGGGTGGTCGAGTGGTCTGCGGCGGTAGGCTATCGACTCAACGGTCCCGGGTTCGAGTCTCGGCAGGGGCATGGGTGTGGATTTTAACACTTAACAGCTAAAGGCAAATCGTGACGGGCCGAAGTCCAAAGTTACTAAACTGGCCCATATAAAAATAGTTTTTTTTTTTGTAATATTTAAAACTGCTAAGCGTTTCTAGAATCATTGGCAAGGCTGACATGTGGGCATGACTGCTGATTTCAGTGTTAGTAAATATATTTTCTATGGAAATGTGGTCTCCAGGTTTTATTATGTGTTTACTCATGTGTTTTAATATCAGGTTTATTATTACTTTCCCAGTTTGGTTGGAGATTATGGTACCAATATTAGAGATAAAGAGCTATACCCGTTTTGTTGTGGATTACTTGAAAACTTTGTTTGACTGGCACGATGATTCCTTTAAAGAAAATTCGTGTGTTCTTAGCAATGAAGATTTGTTGCAAATCATGGACAAAATATTCTCTACTCTTAACATTCCATCTAATATGCAGCAAACACTGTTGGAACTTTACCCAGAAGTAAAAGTAAGTAACTTTTTTATCTATACTCTTTTGTTTCTGTAAAATGTAATAGCTACTTTCGGACAAATATGTATTAATTTCGAAAAGGCAATCGATTGCTGCCTGCGGATCGGTACTTGGGAGGTGGCGCAGGTTCAAACGCTACTTAAGCAGGTCGTGCTGACTTGTACTTGTAGTTTTACTCAGTCATATCAAGTGGATGCAGAGATGATACCTAAAGTTATGTGTAGGTTGTCTATTTTCTCTCACGGACATGTAAGGAAGTTGAACTGTAGCCTAGAATTCTGTGAAGGACAGCAGTCAAATATGTATTACTCACTTCGTATTTTGCTGCTCCCTTCTTGGAATGTTAGAAAATTACGAGTAAACCTTTCGTCTTCTCGGTGCAGACTTCTACGGACTGCTAACACCAAACAAGAAGTTGGAAATAGGGGAAGAAAAGAGAAACGGAAGAAGAGAAAAAGAACCTTTCTTCCTCTTTCCAACTGTATTTTAATGTTTACATTCCGTAAAAGTCTGCAGCGAGAAGAGGAATCGTTTACTGGAGAGTTCAATTTCTAACATTTCAAAAAAGGAGCAGCAAAATATACAGTATTAATGTATTTTGAATTGCCCCCTCTTATCACAATGTAGGTTTATTAGCAATATAAAGTTTATTTTAATAAATAAAATACGTGGGAATTGTTAGTTAAATATTTCGAAACTCTTTTCGTAAGTAGATCATACGTATTATATATATATATATATATATATATATATATATATATATATCTCCAAGTGTATTTAAAGCGTATTTCTTGTGGAACGCCATTCTACTTGCTTTGTTCCAAAATTTGACTCAAACTTTTTTCTTACTTTTTTTCTTACTAAAACTTTTTGTTTGCCGCGAGTAAATTGATTTTTGTCTTGCTTTGTTCTGTCCTTTCGACTTTGACTTTATTTTTCGGTCGCTTGCAAGAGTGATCATATTTCCTCACTACAATAAAAAAAAAGACCCTCACGAAGAAGAAGAAGAAGAAGAAGAAAGAGAGTGTCTGATATTTTAAATCGTACTGATCTTTCAATAGAACAAAAGCAAGTAGAATGGTGTTCCACAAGAAATGCGCTTTAAATACACTTGGAAAAAACCTGAATTTTACTTCCTATCTTCATGAAATAATATATATATATATATAACTAGTGCAAAGGAAAGCCGGGAGGGCAATTTAAAGTAAATTTAAGACAAATGAAGGGAAAAAAGGATAATACTTACAGCTTATAGTTTTGTATTAGATCACACATATTCACATATAAAAAGTCAGTCACTATATTTCGTGTATTACAGTGATTACTACAGAACACACAGTGACTACTTACAGTAAATATAGTGACTGACTTTTTATATGTGAATATGTGTGATCTAATACAAAACTATAAGCTGTAAGTATTATCCTTTTTTTTCCCTTCATTTATCTTATATATATATTTATTTTTATCGCGTGGCAAGGTTTTCTTTTTATTGTCGCGAAATTTCTTCTTCGCCTTCGATCATCCTGTGTAAGTCTTAAACTTAGATTGAAATTTAACAACATATCGATTCAGCAGGGAGAAATGGTGTAATCTGTCAAACATATAGAGCCATAAAGATTCAGGATAAATATTTGTGGTGGTGGAGTGAAGTTTTAGAAAAAAAGAACACTATACTCTGCCCTCAACTTCAATTAAGATGATTTACAAGTGAATAGCGTGGAGAGAAACAAATTATATTCTCAACTGGGTAAAGTCTTCTCAGTACACAACAATACTCTTACTATTTAAACTAGTGATGGGCACAAAAACAGGTTTTTTGGTTTTTAATTTTACTTTCCTGCATGCCATAACCGAACACGAATTGGAAGACATCGAGGAAGAATTCAAACTTGTAAGACAAGGGAAAAAAGAAGAGGGATGATGTGAGGGAAGCCCCTTCATGTAAAGATTCGATTACAAAATTAAAAAGAAGCAAATATTAAATGATTAGCTATATCCCAAAGCCAGCATAGAGAGGCATCGGCGAGCATCATCATCTGCGAAATTAAAAACAGAGGGGGAAGAAGCAAACTAGAAGGAGGAGGAAGCAGCAACAAGAACATTTACTTCGGTATCGGGATCACGAAAAGCGTAAGGCAACTCCACAGAACGCCAAGTCAGGGCTCGGTGCGAACATCCGAAAACGAAGATATGGAAATTACCCCCAAACTAGAACAGAAATTAGTTATAGGGAATCACCCCAGGAGAACCCTACCAAAAAGATCAAAGATGGAAACGAAGATTCTGAAATGTATACTCTGGAACTAATAAAGAAAATATCTGAAGCAGAAGGAAGGTGAAGGATAATAGAGCTAAAAGAACCAAATAGGAAATTAAAGAAAGAAAACTAAGAACTGCATGAGAAAATTAAAGCTTGAACGACTGTTCAACCAAGTAAAGAATGAGAATATTGACCTCTCAGTTCAACTGGCGGAGATGGGAACCAGATCACAGGGATACGAAGAACGAAAACTTGAGATGAATAATCAAATCGACAAATTACAGGAAGAGATTAGAACTATCACACACCAGAATGGTACGTTAGAATCTAAAATCGAGGAATTAGGGAAGAATCGGGAAAGAAGACTGTGGACTATACGCTTAATATACAGTTACCAACTTTTACCGAGATGCTTAAATCCGGCGAAAAAAGACAACTACTACCTAAGACACAGGTCATTGAGTCGAATAAAACTAATCAAAAACAGGTAATCCTGATTAAACCCAAAAAAGGATCAAACAATATGATGATCAAACTATAGGACTTACGTAAGAAGGTCACTAAACCAATAGACAGAAAAGATAGGATAAGCTTTGAAATGAACCAAGCAAAGACGGCATTAATTGTCCAGCTTGCCACCAACCAAGATGAGGTCAAATTTCTAAACCACCCGGCAGTGAAAGAAAAATTCAATTGCGATAGCCAAAAGAAATAACTTCCACAAATGATTATTTACAATGTGCCAAGCAAACTCAAAGATTATGAAGTGACTGCTGAGGAACTTGTCGCAAGAAATCTGGAAGATAAGATCGAAGATAAACTAACAAATGAAATCAAACCCAGATTTGAAACTGGGCCAAAAAAATAGAGAGAGACTATCTGCTCATCGAAGTCCCTAAAGAAGCACGACAATATGGAAGCTATTTGAAATAAAAGATAATTTTATTGAAAACAGTCTGGCAACACTGCTAAGTGGGTAGTTTGTCAACGTATGTCCACTGTGTTTTTGCGTTGAGTTGAATAATGTTTATGCCAAGTTTAGTGCAGCTAGGTCTAACTGAATGAAAGAAAATTGGATGATTGATTTTTTAGAAAATGGGCTGGCAATACAGAACCACTGCACCAATCAGGATGGTTCCAGAGGATCTGAGTTATTTTAGTCAAGACCTTTCGAACGACATCTAATGTACCTCTCTACCCTTGTAATTCTGAGATTTAATTTCTGGACATGGACGGACGGACTGACAGACACCATGAGCGGGAATAGAAGGTCCCTTTTAGCTATAGCTTTGCTATTAAGATACCTAAAAAAGTAAGTACAAACGAGCTCGCGGGTCAATTTAGGCAAGGAACTCACCGGAATTTTCAGTTGGGAGGGTGTAAAGCCAATATGGGAGTGAGTAGAGTTTCTCATGGTTTCTACATATTTTAAATAAATAACAAAATGGGTATGTATTCTCGTGAATTTGGAGGGGTAACACTTCACATTAGTGGCGTGTTGCTGAATCACTGTGTTTGAGAGCCCCGTAATATGTCACTTAGTATGATCAGTAACAGAACTTGAACCTCCGAACATCTCAGTGCCGACCCGAAAACCAGAACCGAACTACTACGCCATAGGTGGTGGGTCAAGAGGGCAGAGAAAAAGAAAGGAAACCCTAAAACAGTTTTGAACAAAAAAGCAGAAATTGAATTTTGAATAAAAACCGAAAACCGGTGTTTGAAGAAAAAAACGAAAACGGGTGTTCGGAGAAAACACCGAAAACCGGTGTGGAGAAAAACCGAAAACCGGATTTTGAAGAAAAAAAATAACGAATTTTCGTTTTTTTAAAAAAATAAACCGGTTTTACCCATCTCTAATTAAAACTATATGCACGAACGTTTTCGCTACTCCATATATTCATGAATGATATATCTTGAGAGGACTAAGACATATAAGTAAGACAGGTAAGAATATGTTACTTTAACTTATAATGAAAGTTGACGATTTCGGATAGATCTGCGTATCAAGTTGGGACAGCAATTAATTTTTCATCGTCAGTTTCCACGACAAAAGACCGAATGTAAAAAAGGCGAACGACAAAAGAGCGACTCCAGAAAAGCGACTACAAGTAGGGTGACTAACACAAAGACCAACTTACAAAATGAGCGACCAACTAAAAGAGTGAATGACAAAAAGAGCGACTACCGAAAGGGCGAATGCCAAAAGGCATATTTTGGTCATATGGTGACTTGTTCAATTCAGTAGGAAATCAAAAACTGTAATTTTGTTTTCGCACGATCCTTTACACTTTAACTAGTTTCTGTTGGTTAAATCCATTCTCACATGCGACTGATTTTATTTTATTTTAAATGCACTGCTGAGAGAGAGAGCGAGCTAACTAACTAACTAACTGATTTACAATAACGTTGTTGTGTTTGAAAATCAGCATGATCGAACTAAAACTTTCTAAATGGCAGCCGTTTGAAATTTTAAATATATCTTCTCGTGCGGCCCTGGCTAAAAGGTGAAAAAGAACAAAGGAAAAGGGGTTTTTAACGAAGAACTGGAGACAAGATCTGAAGACAAGATCCTAATATTAAAATTTAAGAATCTTTAGTTTTATAATGGAGATTATAGTTACAAAATTATATCTGTGTGTTATTCAACTCAATATTAATAGTCAATAATAATAATCATGCATTGTATGTGCACCTATTTTAATTGTTATAAGCTTGTGAAATCTGTATCGCGTCAGAAGGGCGAGGACAGAAAGGTCCGAGAGAACGGCCCCGCGTCGAAAGGTCATTTTCTCTTTTGGCATTTGCCCTTCCGGTAGTCGCTCTTTTTATTTGGTGGCTCATTTTGTAAGTCGGTCTTTGTGTTAGTCGCTCTTTTGTCGTATGCTCTTTTTACATTCGATCTTGTGTCGTTATGATGAAAGATACATTACTCAACCTTTAACTCGATCCTGCTGCCATATTGCGTAGTCTCATGAAATCTTCATTTTTAAATGTACTTTTAGGAGAAACAAGATGACCATGCTTTTTACAAATATCTGATAACATTAAACCGTTCATGAAAGTACATAATGCACTTTAGTTATCTCAGGTGTATCTACTTGGCTTCTAATTTTAAACAGGACTTATCCGATTACATTGGTAGATATAGTATAGTTTTGTTCGTTCAGAAAAGTGTGGTTATTATAGATGGCTCGTTCACGGAAAGTAGTGAACTTTCCATTATTGGAAATCTAACTAACTAACTCTATGGCTTATGGAACTCGCAAGTTCATCGCCGCAGTAACAGATGTTCGCCATTGGATTCTATCCTGAGCAATATCAAGCCAGTTTTCATCACGAACACCTACTTCTCCAAGATCTCTTCTAATATTGTCCTCCCAACGACGTCTCGGTCTTCCCAATGGCCTCCTTCCATCCGGCAGTCTAACCAGGATAGAATATAATCTTCGTTTTTCCCCCATCCGAGCTACATGGCCTGCTCACCTTAGTCGTCGCGATTTCATTATTTTTACGATATCTGGTGAATCGTACAGTCCGTGGAGATCTTCAGTATGCAGTCTCCTGCAATCTCCAGTTATCTTTTTAAAACCTTATTTTCAAACACGTAATTTATGTTCATGTGCCAGGGTCGTACTCCAACTTTCGCAACCGTAAAGTATTAACGGCAGAATAACCATTCTGTAGATTTTCAATTTCAATTTCCTTGATATTAATCGCGATGTTAGAAGTTTTTAGACTGAATAGAAACATGCGTTCCCCGATACTAAGCGACTTTTTATTTCTTCCGTGACCTCATTTTTGTTTGTTACGTATGCTCCCAAGTATTTAAATTTGTTTACTTTCTCTATGACATCATCCCTAATTATTATGTTTTTATTTCCTTCTTTCCCTGTGTTTCGGCTTATGTACTTTGTTTTATCTATGTTTACCTGTAGACCTATCTCATGGCACGCTTCTGCTAAAACATCGGTGTTGCTTTGTAGTGCGTCTATATCCTCCCCTATTAAATCTACATCATCCGCGTATATAAACAGTTGATTCAAACCATTCAGTGATAGTCCCTTTTTGTCCCCTTTAATTTTTAAAATCGCATATTCTAACGCAAAGTTAAACAGTAGTGGTGACAAGTCATCGCCTTGTTTCAATCCGTTGCGAATCTTGAAACTATCTGACATATTATTACCTATTA
>JAGDQP010000151.1:26930-92647 GCA_022664845.1 Lepisma saccharinum
CGCCTTGTTTCAATCCGTTGCGAATCTTGAAACTATCTGACATATTATTACCTATCCGTACTCTACTTATGGGGTCGCTGAGACATATCTTCACTAGTTGAACCAATTTTTTCGGAATTCCGAATCGTATCAGGATACTGTATAAGTTTTCCCTTTTGATAGAATCATATGCTTTCTTAAAATCAATGAATAGCTGATGAACCGTCCCATTGTATTCCCATTTCTTCTCCAATATTTGTATCAAGGCGAAAATCTGGTCCAACGTGGATCTATTTCTTCTAAATCCACATTGGTGTTCTCTAATTATTTCATCTACGTATACAGTCAGGCGATTTAGCAGTATATTACTCAATACTTTATAACATGTTGGAAGTAACGAGACTCCGCGGTAATTATTATAGTCCGATTTATCGCCTTTTTCTGTAAATCGGAACTATTATTGAGGTTTTCCATTCCTTTGAGAGCTCCTCCTTTCTCCATATAGCACTTATCAATTTATGTAGTTCCTTGATTAGTGCCGTTTTTCCTGCTTTAATTAATTCGGCTGGAATATTGTCAGATTTTTCAATTTCTTTACCGACATTTCGATCTCGATCTCGCTAGGTTCGGGAATCCACGGTTCTGCGGTATGGATTTCAAATTCCTCTGTTTGTTCCCCGTTGTGTACATTAAGAAGTTTGTCGAGATAACTTTTCCACACATCGACAATTTTAGTCGTATCTGCCTGAAGATCTCCACGTTCATTTGTAATCATTCTTAACCTCGGCTGGTAACATTTCCTTAACGAGTTTACCCCTTTGTATAGATCTCGTATGTTATTTGCCTTCCCGTTTTCCTCTATCTCGTGAATCTTCTGCGTCAGATATTCTCGCTTTTTGTTTCTGAACCTGAGTGTAGCGTTTCGTTTCGCGTTACTGTAGTGGTTAGTATTTGCTTCGCTTTTATTACTTAGACATCGTTGCATTGCTTGTTTTCGTTCCTCATGAAGCTTAAGGCATTCTTAATCAAACCAAGGTTTGTTTTTCTGTTGTTTCTTCTCACCTACACGTTCCTTCGCTGCGCTCTTAATTGTTTCACGAATTGCCTCCCACATCTTACTTACATCAATTTCATTAGTATCATGATCATTATTATTACTCTAGTCGGCTAGGATTTCGAACCTGTTTGAGAGTTCGAGTTGGTAATCTGCTTTTATGCTCGGAATATTTAGTTAAGAAAATAAGAACTTTATTGATTTGTCCCGTTTACGAAGTGACAGTCTGTATATTTCTAAGGTTTTTCGTGATATAACGTTTCTCTCTTTTATAAGTATTGATGTAAAGTGTGATGCTAATTGTAGTTCAAGTTAGTGTGGAAAAATTCTAAAGTGATTATAAATACCTGAGCTTTAATTCGTGTGTTTGTTGCAATATTTTTTCTCTATGTAATATTCGACAATGTCGATAACTGAGTGGTTTTTTTTAAGTGTAGGAAAGTATAAAGCAAACGGTATTTTCCAGTTACTTTTTTTAAATCCTAGTTTCCATTTACTCCATTTGAAATATATATATTAATCCTTGGAAAATGATAAGGCTATACGCTTTGTAATTGTTCGATAAAGATTAAATTTGAAATGTGCTTTCGTCAATCGAAAGGCGAAAATGTTTTCTTTTAAAGTGCAAAAATCACACAGTTCATAGATGAATAATAAACCTACTGAGCAAAACCGAAAGATCGCGTTCATTTTCTCAGCCATAATCTTGTTTGAAAATTAATTTTTAATAGAATCATGAACAAGCATACAGAATCCTAACTCGGCATGCATATATCTATACATATCCTGTATTAGAAGAGCGTAAAAGTTCCCACTAATTAAACCTTCCGACGCGCGCGTACTTTTCTAGTAGACGAACAGGCGCGCAGCACACGCAGTGCGCCACGAAATTTTTACTTGAAATTTCCTTTTTTTTTCTTTTTCCCAAATAACTGACTTGCAAATAATTCTTGATAAACAATGGTTGACCACTCATAGAAACGACTTTTTTACTAGACTTCGGACATTTATAATTCTTTTTAACAGTTCTACAGTTTTGTATAGTTTTATTCGTATACTCATTTGTGAGTAGTATGTAAAGATATTAAGTATGAGAAAATTACTAAGTATGTGCAAGAAATGTCATACTATTATAGATTTATTCTGTTTTGTATTTTCAGGCCGTTGCATTTGATAACAACAGCCCAGCTAAAATACAAGGTCTTTTCCAATCATTCCTGGTGAGATTGAAACCGGCTGTTACTGAGCGTCTGAGACAAGAGGTAAGTTCTTGTTAGAGAAGTTGTAAATAAGTTCATAGTATTCTTTTGCATGATAATCTAAAGTTTCTGGGTGATGTTGAAGTGTAGTGAGAATCAGCAGCTTCACTTGCATTGCCTTATTTGGTATAGGACAGATTTTCATTGTTTCGAATCCCACTCCCTATAAATCAATGTATATTCGTTAGTAGTTCCATCAAGATTAGATGGCTTACGGTCAGTTTGAATGTTATTTTTTTAAAGCATGTGTTCAGTATACACAGTGTCATTTGCCAACATTGACATAGGTGTTTTTAACTAGAAGGTGTGTGCCATTTCTCTCTGACGGTCAAGTATGCCGTTCTCTGACTTTTGTTTTTCTGTGTATACTAGGGCAACCTCCCTCCCCAATTGTGTTTTTTTTTTTTTTAATAACAAAGTTTCTGATTTCTAAGATTTTAAGTATACCTCGCTGAACAGTTTGTAGTTTTATCTTTAGTTATAAATTACGATGTTCAAATAAGCTTTCTTATTGAGCGTTTTATTACTACAAAGCGGCTTATTCTTTACTAGCTTCATAATAATGTTTAAATCTCCGAATTTGTGGTATTATGAGGTTTTGGAATCCAGTTAGAAACATTATTCAGTGGGAAATTAATATTTCGTACGTGCTGTAAAATAGCGGTTGTTTCTGGATAATTTGCTACATATCGACGTATATTTACATCTAGCTAGTTTTTGCACATTCATGCAGTTGCTAAAATCGAACTTTAAATTCAATTAAGCTACAGTCAGTGAGTGAAGTGTGGCGTTGTGGAGTACTCACAATTGAAAACAATTTATACCAAAATTAAGTGGACCATCTTAATTGGAAGAACTGCATTTCTGTTGTGAGACTGTCAATATTAAGCTGAGTTTGAAACAAAACAAGTGCAATAATCATAGCAGTTTAATTTACCTCAAAAGTTTAATCATGATTTAAGAAATAAAAACCTCGCGTTAGAGTAGTAGTTCCGGTTCTAAGAAGCTCACAAGCTAGTGTAGAATGTTAATAATAAATGAAACACACACATGTACAAGTAAATGAAAGGAGTTGGCCTGATTCTAAGATTTTCAGGGTTACCAGGTACCTGGAAAAGTCAGAGAATTTGGTTGTTAATAGTACAAAAAGTCAGTAACGTTATTATTTTTACTTATCTGCTTTTGACTATGCAAAGCGTTGTGAGTATACTTTTGTTTTATGACTAAACTCCCTAGCATGAAATACTCGAAGAACTTGGTTGTACCAATTTTACGTTTTGTGAACTTAGTGACAAGATTAGTATTTTGTGAACTTAGTGACAATTTGGTTCAAGTGTTTTCGAATAAATAATTAAATGTCATAAAAATACACAAAGGCAGAGGGTGGATGTTTTGGTGGGCCTTTCTGTATATTTTTTTCTTTTTTATACGACTTTAAGCTAACATAGATTTCCTAATTTTAGAAGCTAAAATATAAACTAGAAACTTAAAAAATTCAACCTAGAAAATGTGCTCTATAGACCTGGAAAACCTGGAAAAGTCAGGGAAAGTGAAAATCCCTGGTAACCCTGGATTTAGGTTTGGAGATTTCGAACGTAAACTAATTTTCTGAAAATCTTGCTTTCTTTATGTACATAAGGTAAGAATTTTAAACATCTTTTTTTTTTAAAAAAAAAATTGCAATACAGTATAGAGTGGACCATTTATAATGACAATTACAGATATTTCACAAGGAAAGAATCTAATTAAAAACTTCTTTAGTACAAGTTTAATATCACTAAGGAGCCTTTTAACCTATGAAAATTAAATCGGTCCAAGCTCCCATCCTGGAATTGAATTTTATTTATGGGCGTTAAGCATACTTGTCTCTGGCCAAGGTGTTGAAGGTAGAGAGACCGCCAGGACCTTAATGAAGGTACTATCCCTACATTCTCCTGATGAAACTGAGTGAAACCTTGGAAAACTTCAATCGATATTCGATTGTGGAATTCGAACCCACGCACGTACACATTGCCAATCAGAAGTCTTCAACATTATCTCCTTGATTACGAACGCAGGGTCGCGCCCATCTTCGTGTATTCAGTGCTCATGATGATGAATTTCAACAATATAAATACGATAGGTGCTACATGTATCGTCTCTCGTGACAGAGCAACTTGCCAATACTAAATATTCGTTTGTAAGTGTTTTTCCCGATTCAGAGTCAAAATGTAACGATTTTGTATTCACGGATGAATGCAGCCTACCTATTTTCGTCTGCGCCAAAATTAATGAGATTTTGTTTAAGAGCACGTAATTTTAAATCCTCCCGTTAGGTGGTTCTGGAGGATACTACTGGAAAGAACCAGCGACTGAAAGTAGTCGCCAGAGCCACTTAATAGCAAGGTCCAAAATCACGTGCTCCTTAGCGGCAGACGAAAGTAAGCGGTATAAGTCTACTTCTGTTATTATTATTATTATTATTTAGTGTAGTTATTATTTCGAGTACGGCATTATGTTGCGTATAGGATTGGAGATTATAATAGTTTAATGTTTAATTTATTTGTGTTCTTTTCTGATCTTTTTTCGCATTTTTGACTATACAATTACATTTATTCATGTTTTTATTGCAGCTTGTTTCCAGTCTAGTGATGTGTCTTCGCTATGATCATCATTGCTACAGCGTATGGAGGCAGTTATATACAAAACATCTTCCGCAAAGTGTTCTCCTCTTAAGGCATATTTGTGAGTATTTGAAAGCGGGACTGTATATTTTCGTGTAGGATAGCTAGCCTGTATGTAGAATTAAGATAAGGTGACCATTTTTTCCATGCTTTTTCCGGGGACACGTAATATTTGGAAGTTATAGGTAAACTGAGCATGAAGACGAAAAAACAATAGCACACTTATATGTATTACCCAGTTTATACCATTGTACTACAGGTGACAAAAGGGTACTAGCGCAAAAGTTTACATCTAGAAAGTAATTTTTAATACAGTGAACTCCCGATTATTTGTGAGTGGATTATTCGTGCACATTCTGTATATTAAATTTAGAAATGAAATCTTTTGCGAATTTTTAAAAATCATCTTAAGCGTGGTCGCAGGCACAATGGGGACCACAAGATTTCTTTCCAAAATCTTCGACATGACTTCAACAGTAAATGATTCCATTGCTTCCCTTGTTCTTCCTCCTCATATTCGCCTTCAGGATGACATTTCAGCGGCGAGAAAAATACTAGTGTCGTGTGAAAAAGTTTATTCTCCTCTCGAAAACACACACCAATTACACAGTATTTTTTGAAGGTGTAGACTACTATATCCTGTATTGTATGGTGCCAATAAATTTATCAAACTTATATTATTCGTGTTTTACGATTGTTCTTGCACGTTCTCCTCTTCATTAACCCTAATAACGGGAATTCGCTGTAACCTAAATTTTTATATGATCTTCGATTCATATAATATTTCTTGCTGGAATGGATCTTTTTCAGTAACTCAGAGTTCTCTTCAAGTTATTCACTAACAGTTTTACACTCATATTGAAGTTTGTGTGTACCACTAACATTGCTTCAGTTTTCATTTGTGACTTTTCCTCCGCCCATATGTAGTTCATGATAGAAAATGATCTCTCCATACAGGGCCGAATTTAGAGTTTTGCCACCTGTAGGCTACGGTCGATTTGCCGCCCCTGCCGGGGAATTTGCACCCCTCGCCGAAAATGTTTAAAATATGGTACTTGAAAACTAGTTTTATGGTATTTCAATCCTAAAATGTATAATTCAAAACCTTATATTTTACTAGAAACCCATTTTTTAAAAAAGATAAGCAATTAAGTTGTAACTATAGTAGAAAGATTTTCTATAGGTGGCTCAACGCTCAATGTCATGAAACAGAAGACAAAACATTTAAGCTGATTTATTTTTCCCTATTAAACAACATAGAGATCGTAAATCAGCCGCCTATAGAAAACCTCTCTAGTGTAAGTAGTTTCACATGTAACTACAAAAATGAAATAGAATAGAGCAAAATAAATTCATCTCTACACAATTTTAATGTTTTTTTTTTAATGAAAATTAATATAAATAAACATTATATCTATTATCTGAAATTACAGTGTGACTGTAACTTTGCATTAATAGCGTTAATGGTACAAAGAATTAACTCAAAATTGGTTTATTAAGTAACTAACATTAATAGTATGAACTCTGTTTGTAAGGTAGTTTTCTTATTTAATAATTTCAAGTAAGCGTAATAAAAATAATAAAACTGGTTTCAGATATTAAACCAATAAATCACAGATAAAACTTAAGTCCTCTACTAGGTTCAAATAACTTTCCTATGGGGTTATTTACAGCAAATTAATTTATTATGTCTTCAAATGAAAGTTGTTGGGCTGTTTCCGACTCAATACACAATATAGCGAGAGAGTTTAATTTATCCTCAGACATGCTTGACCTCAGATAGTTTATAACTCTTCTGAGGCAGGAAAAACTGCGTTCCTCGGTACAGTTTTTGGCAGGTATGCACAAACTTATTCTAAGTGCGATGTCCAAATTTGGATGAACATCTTGTAAGGAATGAAACCTTAGAAATTAGGAAAAATTCCTTGCAATGATTTCTCTGATGGAAGTTCTATTCCTGCCATGCAGTGCTTTATAAAGTGAATGCACTCTTCAACGAAATCATAATTCAAATCGTCTTTGTAGATAAGTTTAAGACTTGTAGTTTTCTTTCTTTAGGTCTCCTCAGTGTTTTACTCGCTGTCCAATAAATTTGTCAGAAAGTAGAAACTTCCTTGAAGCTCGTTATAAGCATCTCTTCTTTTCTTGAGTTGACTAATGAATGGTATCAGTAATAAATGAAAAAGTATTTATTCTGAGATCGTCTCTTCCAGTAAAATTTAGCTCTCCAGTTCTGTCTTCATCTTCATCATGCCAAACTTTCCTTTTGCGCTGTCATTTACTGTCCTTTTCGTATTTAATAGTTTTTGCTAAATCCATTGCCATTGTTTCAAAGAATTTAAAGTTGTTTCTCTGTCCATTGAAATATTCTTCAAGTGACCCATACAGATCTCGCACCATCAAAACGTCTGCAGATCCACTTTGAATAGCTTTACTAGTTTTGTGAATCCTATGAAATACAGTAATCCAAAAACACACTATAAACGCTTTTTCAAATCTCTCAAGTCGTCGAAGAATTCCCTGAGCTTCACATCTAGTGAGTTTAGTTGCTTTTTCAGTAACATCATTTTGTATGTATGTCAGAGCATTTTGGATTTCTTCCCAAGAGTCTCTTAAACGTTGACAAGCATCATCTGTTGCTGACCAACCAGTTGGGCATTAATTTTTTACAGTCTTCTTCTCAAACATTTCATTCGTCAAGCACTCCCATCTTTTAGTAAACTGTGAAAAATACATGTATATCTTGCAGCAGCATGAAGAAGTTCCAAGCTTCTGAGCATGATTCTGCAGCGACAGTTCCAACAAAATTTAACGAATGTGCCGCACATGGTATGAATAAAGCGAAAGGGGCCTTGTCCGCTAATTTAGCCTGCAATTCTGCAAACCATTATATATTCCTGCCATATTCGATGCATTATCGTAGGACTGCCATCTACAATCACTACTATTTATTTTGATTTGAATATTTTAAAATTTGCCGCCCCTTCAAATTTTGCCGCTCTAGGCTGCAGCCTACTACCTATTTAGAAATCCGGTCCAGTCTCCATAGGTGCATTGTTGCCCGGGAAACACAACAGTAGTTCAGTAACAATGTTTACGTTCTTGTGAAGAATGTTATTGAGATTTGGCGGCCATAAGTTGTCAGGTACATGTTTTTCTCTGTGGAACTGAGTTTTGATAACACATTGTTTCTTCTGCGTTGAGCCATTATTATTATTTTATATTTCCTAGAAATCTGGGACGGAAGTGTTATTTCGGGGACTGGTTCGGAAAATCGGGACAAATGGTTACCTTCAATTAAGATAACTATTCAAGTGCAAAAAATCCATTCTTGTGGTCTAGTGGCGAAGGTCGTCTGAAAATGGCGTAGATTGAGATCACGCCGGTTGTTAGACCGTGGTTTATCAAAGATTTGTTCTAAGCAGGTCATATTTTTCTTCTGATGTTCCATTCGCCTAGAAACGTTAGATTTAAGGTGAGACGTAATAGATTCCAATACAGCCCAGTAATAACATACAAGAGAAAATAATAGTATTTTGAAATCTCTTAAGTGATAGACATATTCTGTGTATATATGTAAACCGAAAATTATAAGTCACTTTATAGTGTTGTGTGTGTAATTGTGTACATTATCTTCGTCAAGATATTACGTAAGTGCAAATCCTTTCTATTAAAATTTCACCTATTATATTGCCTATCCGGCCTTTTTCTGTATTACTTTATGATAAGAAGGGGATATACTTACAGCTCTTGTTCCATAGGTGAACATGCACACTTAAACACTAATATGTCGAGTACTTGCGATATTTCGGTATTAATACCCACATAAAAGGCATTACAGAACTGGCAAATTAGGGCTTGTAGGGGAAACAGGTAATGCTCTGAATTTTCGTATTAACAACCATTGTCACTTTTGCACTATCAACAAACCCGATGCCCCAATCTCTTTACACCGAGTCCCGCAACACCAATTTTGATCTATCTTTCCTGTTTGCCATAATCCTCATTTTACCTCCTACAACCAGCACCTCAACCCGCCGTCTGTGGGAGGGCACCTTTACTCATGGTTTAAGCGCGAAAATCTATCCTGGTCTTAACCTTCAATAACTCTAACCAGTTTTCTCCGCAATTTCAACACTTTTCGTTCCATAATCCTATTACCAACTTACACGCTGTACAGTTGTCAATTGTTCCACGCACCATACAGCAGTAAACTGTTCTCCAAACGATGCACCGTCCACTACGTGTCGCTGCTGTCGTCCTAGTTTTTGTTCTATCCACGTGTTTTCGTCTTTCCTCCTCTATAGCAGATCTACGGTATTTATACCAAAATATCGCAATGTTAACCTATGGAGCAATAGCTGGAAGTAGATCCCTTTCTTGTTATCATAAATTTACCTTAAATTGCCTTTTTTGGCTTTCCTTTGTGTTATATATTGGCAAATAGGGTGTTTCCTTAACACTACTCCCGCACCTGTCCGCTCTGTCTATTTTCCTTCCTACCAGTTGAAAACGCAATTGCGAAACGTACTAATTTTCTATAGTGTTTGTGAAGTTCGTGTACTCCTATCTAAAGATCTATCTATATACCTATGTAAGTATCCTTTTTTTCTACCTTGTTTTCCATGATATATATATATGAAGGAGAAAAAAGGATAATACTTACAACTTACTTCTCGTATCGGTCTTCGACATTCTTCTGTATCTCCTCGTATAGGTCTTCGACTTTCTCCTCCGGGTGTGAGGTTGTTGGAGCATACACTTGTTTAATTTTCATACTGTATCTCTTGTTTATCTTTACTAGAACCCGTACGATTCTATCTGAAATTCCTTCAATTTCTGTGATCCGTGTCTTCAGGTCCTTATTAATTATAAAGCCAACGCGTGTCGCTTTTCCATTTTCTGTTCCTTTGAAGTAGAACGTGTGCCCTGACGGTAGTTCCAACTGTTCTTCATTCTTCCTCCACACTTCTGATAGTCCTATGATGTCCCACTTAATCCTCTTAAGTTCATCTGCAATTCTTCTAATTTGTCCTCTCCTGCAAGTGGCTGACAGTTGTCACCATGTATAGGTCCGTTCGAGTTGCCGTGTCGGTGTCCTGGCAGTTTACAGCCAAACCCGGGCATTTTGACCCTCTGACTTCCTGCAGGACTGACTGCTACCGTTGCCAGCTGCATTTCGTCCTCCGGGCAATGAAGTCCTCCGAGGCTGTTTCCTTACTTGTACCATCATGTGTAAAGAAAGGAGGGGTGCTGACATTTGACTCACCACGCTGTCAGCTAATGCGGGTTGGTGAGCAGCCCATCCATGTTCGTTCGCCAAGCAATTGCTTGGGTACTAACAAGCCCCACGACGTGAACGTATGGATTGGACATTAGGCGTCTACCCCGGTCGGTTCCCTTAAGTCTCAGAAAGAGGAATTAAGGGGTCTCCTCCCAGTTAGTGGCAGAAGCCTTTTGGGGCGACAGGACCGGCTACAAAGGAAAGCCGGGAGGGCAATTTAAGGTAAATTTAAGACAAATGAAGGAGAAAAAAGGATAATACTTACAGCTTAGTTTCGCATTAGATCACACATATTCACATAAAAAAGTCACTATATTTCGTGTATTACACGTTTCAAATTTGGTGTAAATCAATGTGGGTACGTCCAACGGTAACAAATATCAAATCTAGATTTAATCGTTTGACACCCCTGACAAGCTGCTGCGCCTGGAGTGCCCGTATGACCTGTCCCGGTACCTAGTGAACATCTAATGTATGTCAAATTTAGTGTAAATGAATACACACGTGTAGATTTATATTAATAAGGGCATATCTATAAGTTAAATTTTTTAATAGGCTGGGAACACTGACAACTGTGGTACTTTATGTCGGGGACACCATAACTTTCTTCTATCGTGTTGATGTTTAAGCTAAATTCGGGGCAGATACGGTATAGAAGAAAGATTTTTTTAAATGATTTTTAAAAAAGTTTTCAACACTGAGAATTGAACAACCCGGAATATCTCACATATACTAAAAACTATTTGTAAACTAGGGTTTATTTTATGTTGAATTTATTTTTAATTACCTATATAATGAGAGTAATTTCTGTTTAAAAACACGTTAGCAGTAGTACAAATTGCTGTCTTGAGAGAAAAACGAAATTTATGAAAAGAACAAAGGTTCATGTTTTTTTTTCCTTAAAAAAAATAAAAAAGGAAGCTTAAAAAAACGAACTGTTTTTCATTTACAACACGAGGAAAAATATGGACTTACTATAGGCAAATACAGTCTTCACGAAATCACCAACATCAATGGAGAAAGACTGATAGCTTTCGCGATCTCAAAAATCCTACTAGTAAAGCGCACATACTTCCAGCACAAAGGGCATACACATGGGTATCTCCGGATGGCAGAACGCTCAACCAGATCGATCACGTATTAGTAGATAGACGAAGACACACCAATATAATGGATGTTAGGTTTTACAGAGGAGCGGAAGATGACACCGACCATCAGTTCGTGATCACAAATGTGAGAGGAAATTTATGCATCGCGAACAGAGAAAGCAAAGGATCAGCACAACTGAAATTCGAACTTAAACGATTAGATAATCCAAGCGTAAAAGCTGACTACCAACTCGAAATATCAAATAGTTCGAAATCTTACCCGAGTCGAGTAGTAATAAAGATAAAATTAGTAGTGAAATCGATGTAAGTAAGATGTGGGAGGCAATTCGTGATACATTGAAGGGCGCAGCTAAGGAACGTGTAGGAGAGAAGAAACACCAGAAAGATAAGCCTTGGTTTGATGAATGCCTTAAACTTCATGAGGAACGAAAACAAGCAAGGCAGCGATGGCTATGTAATAAAAGCAAAGCAAACACCAACCACTACAGTAAAGCAAAACGCAACACCACACTCAGGGTCAGAAACAAAAAGCGAGTGTAAATGACGCAGAAGATTCAGGAGATAGAGGAAAACGGGAAGACAAATAACATACGAGATCTATACAAAGGGGTAAACTCGTTAAGAAAATGTTACTAGCCAAGGTTAGGGATGATTAGAAATGAACGCGGATATAAAAAACAGAGGAATTTAAAATCTATTCCGTGGATACCCGAACCTAACGAGATGAGGTTCAAATATCGATAAAGAAATTTAAAAAGAAGCAAATCACAGGGAATAGACAATATTCCAGCGAAATTAATTAAAGCAGGAGGAACGGCACTAACCAAGGCACTGCAAAAATTTGATAAACGCTATATGGAGAAAGGAGGAGCATCCAAAGGAATGGAAAACCTCAATAATAATTCCGGTTTATAAAAAAGGCGATAAATCGGACTAATAATTACCGCGGAGTCTCGTTACTTCCAACATGTTATAAAGTATTGAGTAATATACTGCTAAATCGCCTGACTGTATACGTAGATGAAATAATTGGAGAACACCAATGTGGATTTAGAAGAACACGTTGGACTAGATTTTCGCCTTGAGACAAATCTTTGAGAAGAAATGGGAATACAGTAGGACTGTTCACCAGCTATTTGTTGATTTTAAGAAGGTTTATGGTTCTATTAAAAGGGAAAAGTTATAGAGTATCCTGGTACAATTTGGAATTCCGAAGAAACTTGTGTCCGCGACCCCATAAGCAGAATACGGGTAGGTAATACGTCAGATAATTTCAAGATTCGCAACGGATTGAAACAAGATGATGCCTTGTCACATCTACTGTTTAACTTTGCTTTAGAAATTGCGATTTTCAAAATTAAATAGGACAAAAAGGAACTAACGTTGAATGGCTTGAATCAACTGTTCATGTGCGCGGATGATGTAGATTTAATAGGGAAATATACAGAGGCACTGCAAAGTAACACCGATGTCTTCGTAGAAGCGTGCGATGAGTTAGGTCTACAGGTAAACATAGAGAAAATAAAATACATGATAACAGGTCGAAACACAGGGAATAACGGAAATAGGTACATAAAAATTAAGAATGAGAACATAGAGAAAGTAAACAAATTTAAATACTTGGGAGCACACGTAACAAACAAAAACGAGGTAACGGAAGAAATAAAAAGTCGTTTAGTATCGTTTCTATTCTGTCTAGAAACTCCTAACCTCGCAATTAATATCAAGAAAGTTGAAATTGAAAATATACAGAACGGTTATTCTGCCGGTAATACTTTACGGTTGCGAAAGTTTACCCTAGCAGGTTAACATAAATTACGTGTGTTTGAAAATAAGATTTTGAGAAAGTTATACGGGCCGGCCGGAACGGGACGAGGATGGAGGATACTGTATAACGAAGAACTTCACGGACTGTATGACTCACCCGATGTTGTAAGAATAATGATGGTATTTCAATGTTAAATGGTGGTCTCATATGCCATTCTTTCCAATATTGATCTCTGGTAGCAAAAATTGGTATGTGTGTATAACTTCTGATACTAAGTAATGTGCTAATGAGAAGTGTGACCAACTGTGACCTCTAGAAGGTCACCTGTGACTTTTGCGATACCAGCGCTCCTTTCAACAACTTATCGTACAATATTAATTCTATCGATAAAGGCGACAACAAAATACACAAATAAAGGACCGACTAAAGGTTTCTTTTCAGCAAAAGTCAGAAATTTCACAAGATGTCAGAGGTCACGGAGCTTAAGTGTCGTATTTCAGACAATGACGACTGTCAAAGCATTCGACTATTGAAACAATAAATTTGAGATCCTATAAGATTTTAAATTAAAATTGAAATGTGACTTACGAGAATCCAAAACTTGTGCCCGTGACCCTCAGCAGGTCATCTGTGACCTTTTAGGGATTAGCGCCCTTTTCAACAGCTAATGGCACAAGATTAATTCTATCAAAGTTGATGACCACAAACACACAAATAAAGGACCGAGTGAAGGTTTCTTTTCAGCAAAATTTAAGTAAAAAATGTCTCAAGATGTCAAAGGTCACGGAGCTTAAGTGACAATGACTGTCAGAGCATTCGACTTTTGAAACAATAGATTTGAGTTCCTGTAAGGTTTTAAATTAAAATTAACATGTGACTTATGAGAATCCAAAACTTGACCCCGTGACCCTCAGCAGGTCATCTGTGACCTTTCAGGGATTAGCGCCTTTTAAACAACTTATCGTACAATGTTTATTCTATCAAAGAAGATAACCACGAACACCCAAATAAAGGACCGACTGAAGGTTTATTTTCAACAAAATTGAAAGGCCAGAAATGTTACAAGATGTCACAGGTCACGGAGCTTAAGTGTCCTATTTCAGGCAATGACTACTATCAAAGCATTCGAGTATTGAAACAATTAATTGCTTTTCTATAAGATTTAAAATTAAAAAGTGCCCCTTGACAAAGTCACAAAAATAAACAGGAAAACTCCTTGAGGGCCCAAAAACGTAATGGCATTTATTTGGAAGCAATATTACAAAGCGTTCACACGATAAGACAAAGGTGGCAACATTGAAGGGACATATTTTTATCCCTCAAGCAGCAGTGGACTACATACGGGGTTGCAAGGAGTATGGCCAATATTAGTCTGCAACCCGATTGCCAGGATGATCGCTTCGCGAGGTACAGCGATGATGGCGCACAGTGCGGCCGATTCCAAAAAAGCTGTCGAAAGGTCCAAAGAAGGTAACTAGTTAGAGCTTTTTTTCATGTTGGGTAGGTTACATTACATCTGTAATGGTTAGAAATTACTTATGAAATTGTTTATTTCTTTTTACCTGTCCCAGAATAGGAGTCGCAAATTACCTTTTTTTGATTGACATCGATTGTGTTACTGAGGCTGTAAACGACGCACGTATTGAAAATTATATAATAACTTTAAATTTAAACAGATCTTAATCAAATAAAAGGATCAACGTCTGAAAGTACGTAGGATATATAAAAAAGTTACGAAATAATTTATTAAATGTAAATTATTAGTGAAACAGTAATTGTTATTGATTTGTATTAATTGAAAGCGTTAAAATACGATTTGTTATTATGAAAAAGTTAAGTTAGTGACTTATTGTAAGTTAGAGTCAAATATATGTTCGTCAGTATAAAACAAAACAAAAAAAAAAAAAAAACTTCCCGAAGTTGCCCCCTGTTTGTTATTCAATCGTTACAAAATGGTGGACCCAAAATTCCATTTTCCACACCGTTTGAGCTAGAGCTACGAAATTTGGCACAGAGGTGTATTATCACGAGTAGTTTAGGGAAATATTACAATATGTTGAAAAAGTCGCCATCTTGGATTCAAAATGGCCGCCAAACTTATTGTTGTATTCAGTGCACAGCCTAAACCGCTGGAGCTAGAAACACCAAATTAGATATGAACGTACATGATCACTAGTAGGTTACGAACATATTACAAAGTGTTTCGAAAGACACCATCTTAGATCCAAAATAGCAGACCCAAAAATTCATTTTCCACACCGTTTCAGCTAGAGAAAGGAATTTCGTCATAAAGGTGTATAATCATGAGTAGTTTAGGTAAATATTACAATACGTTGAAAAAGTCGCCATCTTAGATTCAAATTGGCCGCCCAAAAAAAAATCAGGACTCATTCATTAAAAAACATCATCATATTTAATTTTTTTAAAAATATCATTTAAGTATACGCTAAAATGTTGAAATGTTGTTAAGGGAACTCAATTTTGCAACTGTAACTTCAAATTCGTAATCAGCGACCCAAAAAACCATGAACATGATATTCATCTTGATTGTAACATGATATATAGGTTGTTTCACGAATAGAGGTGGGCATTAGGGGATGAAGGGGGTTACATTTTGAAACTCTGACTTCAGATTCGTAATCAGCGACCCCCACCCATAAAAAAAAAAAAAAAAAAACTAGTACAGATTGTGATATCATTTACTTGCGTTTTTTACTTCTGGCCAGCTTTCTTGGAATCGGCTGCACTGTGTGGCGGTAGTAACTCCTTCTCCTCGTCCTATTCGATTATTTCATTATAAAATATACACAAAAAGATAGTACGTTACCATTGGATATGCAAGTTACAAACATTTGCATGATAAACTACAGCAGGTATGAAAAACAAAGCGTTTAGCAAGTAAGATTTCCAAATACTGTCTCAAACTAGCATCCAGATTACCTCCACTTCAGTACAAGACAGCTGTGGTAAGCTCGGAGCAGACGGTAGCGTGTCAGACTTTGGAACTTTTATACTTCGAGCAACAGTTCGAGTCCCGCTGGTGGCATTTAATTTTTTTGTTACTAAACATGAATCAGTAATAATAAAAATGTTCTATTTACGTTAGACGCACGCTTATTGACTTTTGTACATTTTCAATTAAATGTTTTAAACAGGGTAGAATTTAATTTAGTTTGGCATTGTTCAAAATTCGAGTAAACGGCCACAGGATGAAAACTGAACAATATGATGCAATGTATTAAGAGCCATTATTTTGAATCAAATTGAATTGAATTTTTAAAGGCCTTTAGGCATCTGAGGCTCAGGCCAGGATAGTTTGGGGGAAAGAATTGTGGAAGGTAGATGGCAAGGGCTTATTTTGTAAGTACAACCCTGGCATTTGCCTGGTGTGATTGAGGAAAAACCTCAGTCAGGATGGTCGGCCGCTGGAATCGATCCCAGAACCTCCCGAATACTAAGCCAACGCTATGCTACTGAGACACGGCAGCTCGGTCCATTATTTTGAAATTCAAACAATGTTATATTTAAAGGGGTTAAAATATTTTTATAGTTATATTTTAATTATCCTTATTTTATGAAAATAGGCCATGAGAGAATAACAATGTGCAAGTTTGAACCCTCGGAAAAATTGCCCTGCGAGGTATCATAGCATTCCCCTTGGAAAAATTTGATTGTATCTTATTGTAGCTGGAATTGAGCTGAATTGAATTTTGTTTATTGGCTTTAGGCATCTAAGACTCAGGCCGGAATAGAGGAAACGAAAGGATTCGGGGAGGTGTCGGCTAGGGCCTATGTTAAAGGTGCCATAAGGACATTAGTCTGCTATGACTGAGGAAAGCCCTGGAAAAGCCTCAGTGAGGATGGTCGGCCGCTGGGGTCGAACCCAGGACCTCTCGAATGCTACGCCAACGCTGGAGGCGTCTTTTCCTGTCTGAAATTGTTAGGAAAAGAGAAAACAGTGGATCTCTTTTTGGTGTCCAAGAAAAAAATAATAACATAACTGCATTGGGGACAGCCCATCTGAAATCGTCCACCTTGGATTCTCGACCCCATTCAAATAAATTTATTTTTTAATATTCTATATAGTTCAAAACGGGTAACCTTTTATTTTTACGCAAACCGATTAATTCATAGTGGCCATCTTTGTGAATTTTGAATTATTTTTTATTTATGGCCTTTAGGATGCGGAATTGTGTCGGCCAGGGCCTAAGTTGAAGGTACAACACAGCATCTGCCTAGTGTGACTGAGGAAAAACCTCGGTCAGGATGGTCGGCTGCTGGGATTTAGCCACGACCTTCCGAATGTTAAGCAAACGCTCTACCATTGAGTCACGGCGCCTCCGTAGTTCCATTTTGGTATTGCGGAACATGGCCGAAATTTGTTTTTGCAGACGCTTACGAAAAATATAATATCTACGGACTGGTTAATCATAGGACTTTCAAACATTTTTTTTTTTTTTTTTAAAGTCTCCTTGATAAGTTTAGTCCTCTGGCATGAAAAACCGAAAGCGTAATCGAACTGGTCAAAATAGTATCCAAATGTCCCTGTCGAAATAGAAACAATGCAGGTTCTTCAGAGTGTTTTTTCGCACGGAAAGAATTGAATGTCGAAGTTTTTTTGTACACTATTACATATAAAAGTATATTGAAAACAGATACAGTACTGTACTTATTTTGCGCATTTCTTTCTCGTCACATCAGTATCATATACAGCGGCCGACCATCCTCACTGAGGCTTTTTCAGGGTTTCCTCAGTCATACCAGACTAATGCCTTTATGGCACCTTCAACATAGGCCCTCTCCGACACCTCTCCCCTCCCCTATTCCGGCGTGAGCCTTGGATGCCTAGAAACCATCAACAAAATTCAATTCAGCTCAATTTCAGCTACAATAAGGTATAATCAGATTTTTCCAGGTGGGATGCTGTTTTGAGATAATTACCATTAAAAATCGCAAATTTCGAAAATTTTAACATTTGAAGCAGCTTTCACACTTAACAGCAATGAGACCCCACACTTTTTTCATATCCCATAGTTCATTTCTACCATGAACTTTCAATTTCGCTAGAATTAATTTTGGAGTATTTCTGCTTAGCTGAAAATTATGCCTTAAAACCTTACTTGTATTTTTTATGTTGCTTGGTGACTAGAGTGTAGACCATAGGAAAGACAGGTCTTTTCCCAGTATACCTGCACCAGTTTTTTTTTTTTTTTTTTTTTTTTTTTTAACGTTTCTTCTTTATCCATATTCTTTTAATGAAATTCCTTGGTCTAGTAGTGTGTGTAACAGTAACAGTAGCACAAAAACTGTTTTCAGTCCATTATTTGTTGCCACGCAACAACACAAAGCAACAATGCCCCACCGGGGATGCCTTCAAGATTTTCAGTTTCCGCAGATGTCAAAAGAAGAAGTAGATGGGGTGTAAAGCAAACTTGGGAGGGTTTAATTGGAATTTTGCACGGTATCTATCGATTTTTGACCGTAAAAATTAAAGTTCGGGCTCCTCGAGATTTGGGAGCTCACACCTCCACATCAGCTAATACTGCTATTACTGTATGTAAACACAAACGTGGGTTGATGTTGCTTTACAAAGCTATAACATCCTGCAAATATGCCTTGTTCACATCTTCATACCAACAGGAGTCTGTGACCTTCAATTTTGGAGGTTAATACTTGGCAGGGCAATTTTTTCCGAGGGTTCAAACTTGCACATTGTTAATCTCTCATGGCTTATTTTCATAAAATAAGGATAATTAAAATATAACTATAAAAATATTTTAACCCCTTTAAATAGAACACATTGTTTGAATTTCAAAATAATACAACTAGTACAAACCTAGTATAACTAGTACAAAGGAAAGCCGGAAAGGCAATTTAAGGTGACCTGCAAGTTCTGTGCCTTTTATGTGGGGGAAACAAGTTGTGCTCTTAACATTCGAATAAATAACCATCGTCACTTCTGAACTATCAACAAACCGGATGCCTCAGTTTCCTTGCACACCGAGTCCCACAATGCCAATTTTGATCTATCTTTCTTGGTTGCCATAATCCACATTTTACCCCCTACGACCAGCACCTCAACACGCCGTCTGTGGGAGAATGCCTTTATTCACGGTTTGAGCGCGAAAATAAAACCTGGCCTTAACCTTCAATAACTCTAAGCTCCCCTTTTCCTCTGCATTTTCAACACATTTCCATCCACGATCCCACCTTGTACTTACACGCTATACAGTTATTATTATTTCAAGTTCCGGATATGTACACGCTACAACAGTCAGTTGTTCTCCAGTTTTGATGTTTTATCCGCTACGTGTCGCTACTGTCTCTTCAAACTTGTACTTTGTGAACACGTGAACTTCGCTGTCTTCCTCTCTACTTTAAAAAGTGTGAATACACGAAATATAGTTACTTTTTTTGTGTGTACGTGTGAATATGTGTGATCTAGTGCGTTAGTAAGCTCACTCTATCTCTCTCTCTCTCTCTCTCTCTCTCTCTATATATATATATATATATATATATATATATATATATATATATACATATATATATATATATATATAATAAATAAATCACAGCCATATTCAATCCACTAGTGGATGAGGCCTCTCCCCGAAGGGAGGAGTTGGTCTACTACTCCCACGCTGACCAGACGGGTTGGGAGAGGAGAGCCGAAGCTCTCACCGTGATCGCCACTGTATTTTATTCACAGCAGCTCCCCAATTGTCCTCACGATGCTGGGTCAACACCGAAATTTTTGAGCCCCCACCGGGAATCGAACCCGGGACCGCTCGCACTGAAGTCGAGCGCGCTACCGACTAGGCTACGCAGGAGCTCATATATATATATATATATATATATATACATACATACATACACCGCAGTTACGTAACTAATTCACATACACATGCTCTTTGTCTACAATCTGTAAAATTTTCCTTGTATAGTGTGCATGATTTTGCAAGTGTTTTAGGAGTGCACAATCCTGCGATCACACCGTTATTACTGAATACTTTTGATAATCGTTATGTAATTCTGGGAGAAAAATAGACATCCTAACATATTTAGAATTGTCTTTATTTTGAATTCGTGTTTCATTGATTGTTGACAGTCCCTATTTACGCAGTGGCCCCAGTTTGTTGTGAGAGTAACCATTATCCATGACCATAGAAAATCTATATTTAATTGTGGTGTCTAATTCTGTATGATCGGAACAAACCCTGTATGCTCGAAGAAAGAAGTTTCTTCAAACATTATCCTTCGAAGAATTTGAATGACGTGATTTGTGATGGATGTAAACTGTAGATGCGAAGGGTTTTCTATGTACTGTTGTTTAAAATTACTATTCTTCCTTTAGATCAGGAAGTCTGGATAACTTAACTTTCCATCTTTTCCCAACTCGTGTGTGAACTTTAAATTTGGGTGGAATTAATTTAAACCATTTAATAGAAAATCTAATTCGGTTTCGGAGTTATAAAGTCGAAAATCAGTCTATCATCATCATATCATGTATACCTGACAAATCCCAGCTCAGGTTTTGACAGTAATGATGATTCGAGATGATCCTTAGTGATTTTTGCCAAAATAGGAGACAGGACTTAATAGTTAGACCCTGTTTTTGTATGTAGAATTTATCTTCAAGATTTTTCCAAAGGGTAAATTATTACATATCCATTTACACTTTGGTGATATTGTGTGACAATAACAGCGGAATGCTGTGGAGAAACTTAGCAACGATGTAGAAGATTTCAATTATTTTGAGAGGAGAAAATTAAGTAAGCCAACGTTTATACAACTGCCCCTCAGTACGTTAAACGATGCTCTCATTAGTCAGCTGTTATGATTATTGTATGAATAACTGAAAGAAGTGAGGTATAAACCTTGGGGAGTAGTCTGTGCTAATCACAATATATGTAAAAATAGGAAGTGATGTCTTTCTGTATCCTGCATTTTATTGTAATCGTAATTTTGATGTATGTCACATATTATTTGTCGTTTGCTGCAAATGTAAACAATCTTTGGACGGTCAAATAAGTGTACTTACGCTTGGCGATATACAAGACTCCAGTGTGTGACATAATTAATAATACCTCAACGTTTCGATGCTTATACGAGCACTATGTTCTGGAGACGAGCGCCAACAAATGTGTTTAAGTAAGAAAGCAACAAAGAGTGGATAAAGATAGCGTAGGAACGAAATGAAATGAGCACTAACACTATATATTCAACTGTTTTCCAATTATTGCCAGTTTTCGCGCAGTCAGGAGTGCAAAAATCTGTGTACAGTTGTAAAAAAATCAGTGAGCTTATTGCGCAGGGTTAATTATGGAATGGAATTACTGAATTATTGTTTTGATATTGTACAATTTGGTTCTCTGACATGGGTGTCCTGAAATGACCTCGCACGTTTTAGTGCTTCCATGAGGTAAATGCATTGCGCGTTAAAAATGATCAAGTGTTACGTCAATCGGTGGTTTAGATGTTTTTATGAAGGCTTTGAGACAGGACTGGCTTAGTGTAGAAGACGATCTTTTTTAAGGTTTATCAAATCAGCTATCCTCATTTTGATAACAGTTTCTGCTAACTTTTAAAAATAATGATTTTTCTTGCAAAGTATTCGTTGAAACTTAGAGTAATAACCTTGCTATAAAAAAATTGAAGGGCATTTTAACTACTGTTGCCATTAAGGAAAGTGGAAGATTTTACCAGTACGCAGAGAATGAGGCAGCGCGTTGAAATTTATCACAGGGATGCTTACATTATTCTTTTTGCGTGGTAGAGAGTAGTCATAACGCGTAATAAGTTAAAGTGAACACAAGTGGTGATTGAAATCTGCAAGTGCACTTTCATAATCCAGCCCTTTGTTTTTATGTGCTACACCCAGTAGTGTACGAGTTATCGGGAATGGGCGAAATTATTGACGTAATATTAATCTTATAACTAATTATGCATCGTAGTTGCCAACCAATAGGAAATAATAAAAAAATGTTTCGTCTAAAAGTTGTTCCACTTTAAATGATTGTGCAAAAGAAATAAAATTAACCCCATTTTTAATTTGAAGTGTTAAAGTTTATTCCCCATACAAATGTTTCCTGTACGGTAGTGATTTTCCATATACATATATCATTGTTACATTTTACATACTTATTGTATGTAATTCAAGTTTTCATTTCGAAACTATTATTATTATTTGTTGTTATGTTTTAGTACACTGTTTTGAATGCGATATTTGAAAATTGGATTTTGTATTTTCAGGTGCCAGCTGGAATTCTGTAGGCAAAACACTTTCAACGAAGTTACTGAAGGAGACTATAATTACATTTAATGTAACCAATGATGATCTGTTAAAAGGCCGAGGCAATCAAGAAGGGCTACAGGAATGCAACCGATTGTGTGAGGTAACGTATTAAATAGTATTTAACTTTGCAAAGGACGAATCAAGTGTTTTGAACCCTGTCTCCGTATTAGGGTGGTCACCTTTTGAATAAATTACGGGACACTTGGCAAAAAATACGGGACAAATCTAAAATAACCTAAAATGAAGTTAAGTACAGTAAGAAAGTAAGTACGGTAGAGCATCATTATCCGGAATAATTGAAGAGCAGTAGTGTCCGGAAAACCGATATTCCGGATAAACTATTATTATTTAAAATACAGTGCTAACTATGAAAGTAAAATCGGATTACCCACGTAATCTTGGGATCTTGAACATAAGTTTGGTTTTAATAGTTTTAAAGTAATAACACAGCACTGTTAAAGGGATCAAAACAAGATCTATTGTGGTCATACCGAACGAAAATTCATCATATTTTTTATTTATGATTCGGAACTTTGCGGATAATAGATGCTCTACTGTACTTTGGTATGTACTACTAATGACTTAATGACTACCCGCACATTTTAAAACCTCCAACTCACGCTCCAAACAGTGTTGTCAGGTTCCCGTCGCATTATTTTCCTCAAAATACTGAAAACCTTCCCGCTTTTTGTCAAAATTTCCTGCCTGTAAGTTTACTTTCAAAATTACTGAAAATTAAAACATAAAAGATGCCAAAATGATCGAACAAAATTTACCAGTTTTATTTTTCTTTTACCCTTCACGTGACCCAGATTTTTTCGGTTTTCCTGACTCGAAAAGCAATAGCGAGTGAAAAATGGATATTTCAATTTTCTAACCACAGTTGAAGTTAGTATCTGTTATCAACTAGAGCAAACAGAGGGCATGAGTATTATACACTTATAGTTAGGAATAGAATTGAGATTGCGTGAGGCTGTTTTCTGGGCGAGGAGAGAGAAGTTAAGAAACGAGGTATTTCCACCACATTGACTGGCCTCATATTTAGAGGCCCCCTATACCGAGTATTGCATTCTCATTCTTTCTTATGAGAAGAGAAAATGTATTAATGAGAAGCACGCATGTCAGATGAAACCTCCAAAATAACTGTCGTTATTTTCGAAAAGACAGCTGTTTCGCAGAGAATTAACAATAGTAAAATGCTTGAAAATGTTCCAGGTGTGTTGTGCTGTACATTGTGGTCATACGACAAAAAATGTGCGTTTCAAAATGGCCACCGGTTGACAAACTGTACTCGGTATAGAGGGACTCTAATGAGGCCACACAGTATGGCTGCACCTGAACCGTAAATTTATCTTCACATGACGTCAAGAAAGCACACTATGATTATTCGCCGCCATGTTGAGCCTAGGAATGTGAACAGTCTTTCTTCGCCGGTCTGCATAGTAAATACTTGGAGAAGAGTCCATCATTCTTTATTTGTGAAAATTATTGATATGTTGAAAATATGTGTGTGAACTTACAACTCATAATACGGGACGCGTAATTTTTTACCTATAATACGGAACATCCCGTATTATACGGGACAGGGGCAACCCTACTCCGTATATATCAGAACCAACTCACAATATTTACTCTATTTTAGATCTCAAAGTAGAGTACATTATGATTGAATACGGCGGACATTTATTCACTTCATAAATCCCGCAACGATGACGAACGTCTTGACTTCTGACGGAAAGGAGTGTCTCAACGTCTGCCCTAGTTTCTAAATGCATTATATTAAATAATAAAAATCTGATGAGTGAAGATCCGATATATATAGGAAATGCTGGAAGAATTAATTGTTCTTGTGTCTAGTCCATTTATCTATTTTTTTTTTCCGTCCATGGTAACGTCAGCATGATCTTGTCTGTAAAATTTACGAGTGTTACAAGTAGAGGTCAGCAAGTACGTAGTATCGCAATGAATCCACGATTCGTCCTTATTTATATGGGGATCTAGAGATAGAATGTAGCAACAGTAAATAATAAGCGAGAGGATTTGAAAATAAAAGGTTTAAGTCTCAAGTTTGAAATACATAGTACAGCGTGTATCCGACTTCTACTGCAGGACACTTCTAGAATATTGTAGTCGCACTAAGTACTGTTCGATGTTAATCTATCGTAAGTGATTCGAGAACTGTTCCTTGAGAGTACCAGTATTACTGTTTACACTATATTTCCCCAATTCTGGGTGCAAAAGTACTTCTGGGAATTCCATTGGTCATCGAGACACAAGGAAACGATGGCCCGTGGAATTCAGATACCCTTCTCTTTTCCTGCGGGCTATCCGGAAAAGTCAATGCTGTAATCATTACATTTACATTACATAATGCATTCTTAGATAACACTTTTGTAATGTCCTGTTTGCTTGTTACATGCTTTCTTACTTTATGCAACTTGTTGTTATAAGTTTATAGAAATAATATGACGATAATTTTCCTTTATGAAAAATACCAGTAGTTCAGTTCTTGTAACTGTCTTTCGTAAATAAACTTCTTAATTCAGGGTTCGATGATACGAGATGGGGGCGCTACGTGCCCCCCCCCCCTCTTTGAAAGAATTTCGTGAGTACTGTTGGTGCATGAGATTCGCATAACATCTCAAACACATCCATCGTATACGCCTAATATAGCATCATGCACCGTAAACACTGGAGAGAAAAAATAGTTAATCGATTATTATGCACTTCACCACAAAGGGATAAAAAAAATACATAAGTTGTAGCACAGTCACAAACACAATTATCACACAGCACCTGGTAAAATAGATAAATGAATATCTTCTATTAAGAAGTTTGTGTTCCTGCAAAGGCGCAGTCTGTAAATGCATGCGTATGCACTTAAACATAAAGTGTCACTATTGGAGGTTCTTAATCGCCTTAACAAGGACAGTATCTCCACCAAAGTACCGAGATGTGCCTGTTGAGTCTGGAGAAGTAAAGGGTTGTGAAAAAAAGTTTGCAACATGTGCATCATGCGCTAGATCGTACGTCGTTAACGTCAGCGGTGAGGGAAAAATTCGTAGTTTGTAACTAATTTCAGAGGTTGCGTTTCCGAGAGAATTTGTGGGCTAAGTTAGTAGACACGCCAGACAAACTGTTTAATCCCGCTTTGTGCCAAATAATGGGCGTATAAGGCACTCAGTTTTTTCGATTCCTGACCCCACTCACAAAAACTTTTTAGCAATCGCATTTGGAGCCCAAGGAAGGCGTGTTTCACCTGGAGAACGACGTTTTTGACAATTTTGATTTCTTGGTTGAGGTTGTCTCTCATGGTGCTCAACTCAGAAGTTAACAAGTTCTCGTGTTGACGGAGCTGTTCTACTGATGAAGCCAGTTTATGACGCTGGACCAAATTTGCTATCCCAAGGCCAAAAGTTCCTAGTCCTAGGAGGAAACTCAATATGTTACCTTTAGAACCTGTATTGGTTACGCATGAGTTTGTGTAGCGGAAATTTTAAAATGACTGGGAATTATGTCTTCAATGTTTCGAAAAGAAAAAAAAATGCTTTTCGGCGTTTTTTAAATTTTTTTTAAAATCTGTTTCCCGATTTCATTCCATTCGACACAGTTCTCTTTAGAAGGGTAAGTGGTCTCTAGGTTCAAATTGGATCTTACTTCGATGAAAATGTCTGTATGGGAGTTGACTGCTTCCCTTATTGGTCAATATGGTTGCAAACTGGGGAAGAATGATTTCGTGATACCTGTCGGTTGGCAACGCATCGTGCTTATGGCAAATGCTAGGGCTGTAATAGTGAAGCTGTTAGCGAACATGTTTTCTTTCTAAAAAAGAAAAGAAAGAAAGTGTGTTTTAAAATCTGGTCTTAAGGGCTAATATTTAATAGATATAATGTCTTTTTTGAAAGAAAGAACTTACAATTATTTGTGTGTATAATATGCAGTAAATACTCTTAGCTGTTCATGCAATACTTTACATTAACCTAATAATGTTGACATTGAACTTGTGTTCTACGTGCTGAAGCAGCATTTTGTTCGCTGTAGCTTCTTTTCTCTGATCTTCGTAGAATTTTCTCATAAGTATAGTATTGCATCTTATAAAAAAAGAAGTTTCAGATGTAGTTAGCTAGTAATTTTGGTTGACTTGGCAGGTTTTGGTCGCGTGCAATCGTTGATCGTTGTTGATCGAGAATAGGCAAATTTTCGTGCGTGTCACGATTGCGAAGATCACGTGTTTCGGGAGTTGTTTCAGAAAGAAAGTGAAGATCGCGTTCGTGATTTCTTTTAGGAGATAAGTGAGACGTTAGAGGTAGAACCCGAAATTTTGCGTAGTCGTCTTGTTTATTATTATTATTAAGAAGATTGCTTGATGGAGTGAACGATTATGTGGAAGAATTTCACAATCTTCCGTGCATAGAATTTCAAATCGATGAGAGTAGGATCGTTTGGATTTTTCACTAACGTAAGTACCTTGCATCTTTTGTTTAACTTATGAAACTGGCTCATGTAGCAAATATGTAGTGTAAAGAAGAAAACTTGATTGAATTCTTTATATAAAATTTTTTTTTTCACGTCGTGAAACTGTGACAGTGAAATAAAGGTTGGTATCATGGCTTACTGGTACTATATTCGTACCTAACATCATGTATTATGGCTAAAGCCTGTCATGTGCTAATATTTATGCCATCTGTGTTGCCTAATTTCAGCGTTGCCTGTATATTTGTACATTTTACCTATACTATGAGTTTGGAATCAATCCTACGAATATTGTTGTTAACTTGTAAGAAAAAATTAATATGTAATATTTTCTTCAGAGTAAACAAAAGAAAAACTCTAATGTAGATTCTTTCTCTAAAAGAAGAACTTGCTTTAATAATTAAAAATAATATATTCTATTAATTGCTCGATCGAAATTCTTCTGTTTCGGGTCTTGAGAGAGAGACCATTTCCTATCACTCTCTATCGATGATTGGATTCCCTTGGTTTTAGCCGGGAACCACTCGGCCATACAACCAAAGAAATCTCCCGCACAACTAAAGCATTTAAAAAAAGTAAAAAAATGTATTTTTTTTTTTAAAAAAAAAGAGTCCTTGCAGTAGCGGTGTCATTGCCGTGTTTACTCTATATTAGCTGTATTTCATATTATTCTAAAATATTAACGTCTTCATAAAAAGGCCTTGAACGTTGCACAGCCACTACGTCTGTTATCCAGTCACCTCTTGCGTTCTTAAATTTTAGCTTTTATGCGTTGCTATACACTTTGGCTATTTCTGTTGCAGGGCCGGAGAAAGGTGAAGTAAAAGCTTTCACATTGCCTTTTTTGAAAGATGGGTTGAATATTAAAATTTGGTCGTCTTTTTTTACTCATGTTGAAATCTTTTCCTATCGTAATGCTTCTTTTGCCTCTGGAAATCCCGTTCAAGATTTCTAGTAACTGCCTGTCTGGCTTCTTTCATGTTTGCTAAACGGGTTGTATTTTTCGGGATGTCGCATTGTCGGTTGAATTTTGCATCTGTTATGTCTCTGGTCGGGGAATCGTATGTAATATAATAAGCACTGAATTCAAGTGGAAGGGCCATGTACTGAATTGATATAATGAATTATTTCTTTTAGGTTGGTGTGTCATAAGCGTTGGTCACCACCATTTTGGGATATTCTTGCTTTTATCATAGATTCAACGAGGCTACGTATCGATTCTATAAGACCGATGTTGTTGTATACGTAGGCAAGGGAATAATGTGGGGCTATGACCAACATGTTACATAGTACAACGATTGGTGGCTTTAAAATGCCATGTCTATATAACTTTTCAGCGTGACTGGAACACCGAATTTTAGCACGATTTCAGTATAGATTAAATCACACATTGTTTTCGCCGTTAAATCGGGGACGGCCTTTGAAATAACTAGTCTAGAACCTTCATCTATTGCTGTTAAGATATGACGCTGGTTTTGATATGAAATCGGATAAGGCCCCGAAGTGTCCTGTTGATACGTTGTGAAGTGGAGCGAAATCGTTCCATGCTGTAGTTGGCCAGGTGAAAGCTTTCTTACATATTTATTTCGCTGACATACTTTGCAAAAACGAATTTTCGTGGAAAGAAACTGATTCATTTGTTTGAAATAATATTTCTTTGTGGCGGAAAAGTATGTTTTCTTGAAACCTAAGTGGTTAGCTTTTTTGAAGTATGTATGGAGTCAAACCATGCATCTTGTAACACCAGTGGAATACAGAGCTGTTGAATGTTTTTTCTTCCATTGTTCTTAAGTGGCAATCTGTATAAAACGCCTTGTATAAGTTTGTAGTATTTACATTCTCTTAGCAGTTTTGGTCTGTAACTGATTGTGGATTTTCCAGTGCCTCTATGATTTTTCCAAAGGTGGGGTCACTGCTTTGACATCTTTCCGTCTGTAAGTCTTGGAATAGGGCCCGTGGATATCTTCTTGAGAATGAGTTGTTATTTTTCTGGGTGCCTTGTATACGTGAGGTCATTGGTTCGTTCATCTTGTATGCCCAAAAATGTCGTAATTTTCTTCCATACTTCTTTTCTCATATCAGGTTTTTGGTTACTTGGTTGTTCCTCAGTCTCAACGGTGCATATTTTTTCTGTTACATCATATGGATTAATTTCTTCTTCTTTTAGATAGTTCATGTTACGAGTGAAAATATCTGCGAGGTTCTCCTCTGTTGGGCAATGGTTTAGTTCGATGGTGTATTGATTAAAAAATTCGAACGCTCTCGCGAACTTACTGTGTGGGTCCTTTGCATTTCTTCCCATGGAAAATGGTTTCGAGTCGGTGAAAGGTTCAAATTTTCTTCCTGAACTTCCTTGAACAGAAAGCCAGCGCCTTCCACTGACCCGTTCAGGGATCCTGTTGAAAAATTGGTCCCACGAGATCACTGTAGACACCGATTGAAGCGGAAGGATCATAGTGAACTAGAGAAATGCTGTCTGCCAAGATTCTTTTTATATGCTGTGTAATCGCAGTCCATCCATCCCGA
This sequence comes from Lepisma saccharinum, assembly GCA_022664845.1. Classification (NCBI taxonomy): domain Eukaryota; kingdom Metazoa; phylum Arthropoda; class Insecta; order Zygentoma; family Lepismatidae; genus Lepisma; species Lepisma saccharinum. Next base: position 56,341 of record JAGDQP010000151.1, read on the forward strand.
AAATTAGATTAGTAGATTCTGTCGGAATTATATAAAAAAGTGGGAGAAAGTTGCTCTCGCAATTTCGATGCTTAGCGTCACGCTTGTATTTAAACATATACTTTGTTGAAAATGCCTTGTACTTTTGTCTTCGCTTTTATAGTTTTTGCGTTCTTCGGTACGAAATTACTACCTAAAATCGATAAACTTGACCCGGTGTCTACAATTAGTTCTTGCCTTCGATCATGTATAAATGCAGAAATGGTTGCTATTTTGAGGTTTTCCAAAAGCTGTGTTGTGTGTAATTCGCACGTTACTGGTTTACGGGACAAGTTTGCTTTCCAACTGGGTGAGGGGTAACTTTTTGTCGTTACCTCCACGCCTAGTTTAAACACGCTTCATCACTGGGGGCAAGATCAGCTACGTATGTACGTTGGTTGCTATTTGAATTTGTTCTATTGTTAAATGGTCGGTTGCCCGACTGTCGACCTCTTGCTCGCGCTCCTCCCCCTTGGGGTGCCACTATTCTGACTCCGGCTCTAGCTATATTGGTTGTTTGGATTGTAGTTAGTGTTATATTGGTACCTATCACCTGTGTTGCGGTAGTTACTTTGCGAATAATTATGCCCTTGCAGAGTATCCTCTTTGTTTGGGGGGTTCTGTGCCCCTAGGAACGTAACTGGATGTTTGTTTGGAAGGTGATCGATACGGAGTTGGACCTTCAAGGTCAAGTTTTGAAGCTTGTTTGTAATGCCCCCCAGGTTCAATTTTTGTGGCAGAATTTCGTTTTCAACGTGCTTTGGTGCGTGCTCACTTGTATGCGGCATAGTTTTTGTCGCGAGATGGTGTTGGCCGCCTGACTGCTTCTAAAGTAGCCGGCGTTTGTGCTGACATCTAGTGGCAGCAACTGCAAGTTGCTTGGAATTTTGCAGTATCCATGTAACTTGTATTAGCGCTTGGATAAGATTGCATTTGGTTAGATTGTAGGCTCGGCAGTGCTTCTTCCTGCATCTGGTTTTTGGGGGTTCGCCTCCTCATTATGGAAACTCCACGTATTTTGTGGGTGATTAAAGTACATTTCGGTTAGCCTTTTTTGTGCTGATTCTTTCTCTAGTTGACGTTGTTTGGCAAGCAGGTATTCTCTGTTTACGAGTTTTTCTAGCGCTGTTTTTAAATCCGAAATTGAATTGTACTGCTGGAGAGACACTTGGTCAAGATACGAAAGCCTCAAACCTACAATAATAAAATAGATTTCTCTCTTCACATCCATACTTGGACAGATAGTCAATCAATTTCTTTTTACTAATTAAATATAGTATTTGGCCTTCGGATTGAATATGAGCATTCAATATAGATTCAATCTCTGCTGCATGCGACTACGGTCTAAGTTGGTCTCGTATTTTCTCTTTAAGTTGCTCAAAAGTCAGAGCTTTGAAATCCTGTTGTGCATGCAAGGACAAAAATATATCTAGTGGCTTATCGTTCAGGCAGGCGTCCAGTCGTAACTTTTTTCTGTCGCATCCCACTGATTTATTTGTGCAATTTGCTCAAATTTCGCTAAAACGTCATTAAATGGTTGATCTTTATGATATGTGGGCGGATTAATGTTCTGTCTTGGATTTGGTGGGTTGGGCGTGCCCGTGGGGGGTGGTTGAGGTGTACCTGTGTCACCGTCCGGCGGTGGATTACCTCTTGGCATCTTGTTTACTACTTTACTATTTAAATTTGCATTTCAACCTATTTGTTTTTTTAAAAAAAGTCAATTTTTGTTGTACCTGACGCGGTTGGCTAATGATCGGGGTAAGCACTTCCGTGTAACATGTATTAAACATACTGTATAGTTAGCACAGTTAATATTACACTCAACAAATAATAATAACTTATTGACCTAGATATTTTGTTACAAATATCTCAGATTACTAGCCTGTGTTATGTATATTTACTATAAAAAGAAGAAAAGTAAAGAAAAGGAAGTGTAACAAAAGAAAGCAGGAAGGTCAGCGGACTTTGTACTTTGTCTGCTATGTTGTTGTATATTGCTATAGTTCATGAATATGCTTGGCTTTCAACTAGTGGCAGAAATATTAAATCATTTGCATTTCGTTCTTGAAACATTCCATGCTTGATATTCAGGCTATATTTGAAGCAATGCTGCAATTGTAGAGGAAAGCAACTTGTAGGGTTTCTGAAGGATATTATGTGCTAGCTGTGGCGACGGAGATTCATAGGCATTATGACTGGTGTATGAAGTTAAGAAAGTTACCATGTAGCAAGTGGTAATTTTACAAAAGAGAGGTTTTTGGTAATAAAGAATATTTTTAGAATCCCGGCATCTCGATCACCTAACGATTGGTAGTGATACAAGAAAGAAATTATTGGAACTCCAGCATGTCCGCCACGCAACGAATCCACGATTCGTCCTTATTTATACTGGGATCTATAAATAGGATGTAGCAATAGTAAATAAAAAGCAAGAGGATTTGAGAGGAAAAGGTTTAAGTCTCAAGTTTGAAATACATAGTCAGCGTGTATCCGACTTCTACTGCAGAAAACTTCTAGAATATTGTAGTCACACTAAGTACTGTTCGATGTTAATCTATCGTAAGTGATTCGAGAACTGTTCCTTGGGAGTACCAGTATTACTCTTTGCACTATGTTTCCCCAATTCTGGGTGCAGAGGTACTTCTGGGAATTCAATTGGTCAGCGAGACACATGGAAACGATGGCCCGCGGAATTCAGATACCTTGTTCTTTTCCTGCGGGCTATCCGGAAAAGACCTGTAATCGTTACATTTACATCACATAATGCATTCTTAGATAACACTTTTGTAATGTCCTGTTTGCTTGTTACATGCTTTCTTACTTTATATAACTTGTTGTCTATAAGTTTATAGAAATAATATAATTACAATTTTCCTTTATGTAAAATTCAAGTAGTTCAGTTCTTGTAACTGTCTTTCGTAAATAAACTTCTTAATACAGGGTTCGATGATACGAGGTGCTTTGGGGGCGTTGCGGTATTGTACAGTTCCGAATTCTGTAGATCTCTGAGAGGGGTCTTGACTAGCGCGCGGGGTGAAGTGGTAAGTTTACAAGCAATCAGCGAGAACTCGCGCTTTCACTACCTACCTCGCATTGGCTATTAAAAGTGTCTTCCCACCCATGATCACGCTACGACTTCTCCCTTGCGGCTACAGAACTCAGAACTAGACAATAATGCCTGTTCGTAACTAAGTCATGTGTTCATATATGTTCAAATCTTTATCGTTCAAGCTGCTACAATCAACTCACGGTTGGCTCAGCAGTTGCATATATTTATCAGCTTTCAAAAAGCATGTATTTTTCTAGCATGTAGTGATTCGGTGAGTTACACTGTCTAGTGGCTTACGTTACGGACAACCAATAGACACTGCTTGGGTTGAGTTGTTTTAGGCTCAGGCTTGCGTTGATATAGACGTTTCCCTAATTTTTTTTCTTTGTGCAACCAAAGTACTAAAGACAGTTCATTTCTTTGAGTTTTAAATGAAAGACCTCGAACCCTCATGACTTGAGTTAATCGCAGACCAGATATGTTAACGCAGTCTTCAAATACGTCATAAAGTATAATAAAAATAAATTACCAAGTGAAGTCATTACCATGGGAATTTGTGACTTTTTGACAACGATCTCACCTAGTCACTTAGATTTCGTCTCTCGCCAACTCGTTTAGTACTGCTTGCAAGATATTAAAGGTACTTCCAGGCTACGGAAGAAAATGTTTGTTACTTATTTCTTTCGTTCGATTAACTGTACTTCTGTGAGACTTCGTTCCAACAGATTAAAAGCGTGCGTGCTTCCACAGTTCTAAGCAGTGCATCTTAATGTACGTTACTTTTCGTCAGTATGTCTACCACCCTGGAAAACCTGGAATACAGGGAATTTTATAAATCTGGAAAACTCGGGCAATACTCAGGGAAATCTATAATTTATGAGGAAACTCAGGAAAATTTAATAGGTGGACCTGTCCACAGTTGGTAAGAGCACTGCCCGATCAAGGCAAATATTGTGGGTTCGTTTCCCACCGCTGACCGGATTCTTTCAATGCGTTAAAGTTACCTATTTTGAAGAAATTATCTTTTTTTTTTCACTTCTGAAATACCAATAATGTACAAGATCTCACGTTGCTAAAATTGAAGGTTTTGGCTAATAAGAACAAAGTAATCCAATATATAACTGCCCGAGCGCCACCTTCGAGTCGAAGGAATAAGATCGTAGATTCTTGAAGCAAAATAACTAACCTAACGACCAGTAAAATACCAAAACTTCCTGCAACGACATAAATCCGAGTTTACACTCTTGGAACCTTGAGGAACAGTTTAATTGACAAGAAAACAGGTAGTTCGTTTGACCAGAGTTTTACTTTTATTTACATCAAGTACTTCGCTATTGGCTCATTAATTTTCTGACTAATATTTCCCCCAAAAAATGTCTTTAATATTTAGACCGATTTCTCTGACTGACTTGGTGGGGAAATTCGCATACAATGAAACACACAACAATTCAGGTTAAATTATTAATTCTGAATCAGTTTTTAATGCTCATCAAACAGGGTTGCTAAGTAGCTGACTTCTCCAGCTCACAACCTTCATCCGCCGTATAGAACAGATAATAATATTCGAAATAAATCAAGAACAAGACCACTTCCAGCCGATACCCCAGCTTGTGATCTGACCTATCCTTAATTCAAGTCGACTGCACTCACAATGTTGCAATCTGAATGCTTGGTGCATTCACCGTAGAGGCTTCCATTATTTATTGTCTCAAATCTTAGACTCTAATTTTACTGCTTCCGATAGATAATGCAATACTTAGACGGAGAATTGTAATACAATTCACGTTACTTCCTGATTAAGCAAGCTTGTGTTGGGAAGTAACGGAGTACTTTACCTTTTAGAAGCATTGATCGCCCCGTGTTGTCTCCTTGAACAAGCTTGTGTTGGGAGATCGGCCACTTGTACTCCGAGTTGCTCTTCATTAAGAATCGCTTATACACTTCATTTACTCACACACTTAATACAATGGTATGGCTATAATCGACGAGCAGTGCTCATTTCAAGCCGCGAAATTATTTGATAGCTTGAATTTACTCGATATCAAATCAAAGCAAAGCTGCTAACGAAAAAAGGCAGCTTCAAGACTGCACTATTAACAGCTATTTACATTTAAGCGCCCGGGAAGGGCGTAAGCCGTAGTACTTTTACCACCCATACAATTCATCATTCGAGACTGCTTTCAGCCAATGGTTCCGAATCAGTGAAGCTGATATCAATATGTTATTAAAATAAAAAATGTTTAAGAAAAGAAAAGCAATAGAATATTAATTATTGTTGCTCTCCTACTTCCGTGAAGGACTTTTCTCACCACTCCTTTGTCATCTTTTCCGTCGAGTTGCTGCGGTGCTGAATGTCAGATAATGGGCCACGGGACCGGCTAACCTCTGGTTATATAGGGACGACTGCCCACACAGAGATAAAGCAGATGCTTTCGCTAAAAATGAAGTGGGTTCGAAATTCAACGATTCCATTGGCTTACAGCAGCTTCTAATCCTTGTTTCGTAATGGAAGGAGAGCAAGAACATACTCTGAACAAACGAAATTTGTTCCCCGCTAAAACTAAGGAAAGAAAAAATTGCTAAAAGAATACATAGGAACTACACACAAGGTTACATGAATACATGACAAATACATACACGTACATAGACAAATAACATAATATGATTAAATACCAATATATAGCGAACTTGCCAGTTCTGTTTCCCTATCTAACTTAAAACTAAGGATACATTAGAAAATATAGAAAAAAAAACAAAAAAACAGTATATTTACCAAAGGTAAAATAAAATAATGGCTGAGCAAAGCACTACAATTTATTTAATTTTATTTTTTTTTTTGTAAACGTTTTCGCCGACTACCAAAACACTCGGCTTCCTCAGACACACTCAATATGGAGAATATCCTCAGACACACGTATGGAAAATATCATAGTATATTTACATATTAAACACATCTCAGAAGAGCAGTGTGACAAAGATGCTTGAACTGGGTGGTAGTGGGATTAAAACAAAATGTCATTGTGTATTATTTACATGTTCCACTATACTAAGGACTCAGGAAAAACCTGGAAAACTCAGGGAATTTCAAGTCACAAAATTAGTAGACACCATGTTCGTGCTTGGTGTTGTGTTCATTTCTGTTTCCCTGAATTTTGTGGAAAAATAGGAGTTCACAAATTTAACTTTGAGTACAGCAATTGTATACTGTGATACACATATATTGTGACAAATATTACCAGTTTTGCCAACTGAAATCGCAGTAGGCCCAACGTTGGGTTGCTGTAGGCGGTACCACTCAACAATGAGCCATCGAGCCCAACCATATCCTGCAGTTGGCCTAACAGATATTGCTACTAGAGCAGTGGGGCCCCATCCTGACTTAGGTTTTTCCAAGAGTCTACCTGTCATACCAGCCAAATGCCGGGATGGTATCTAAAACTAGGCCCTGGCCGACTACCTGCAACGGTATCTCCTCCACCCTAACCCGGCTTGAGATTGAGATACCTAAAGGTCATAAATAAAAAGTCAAATTCGACCACTGCTGTCGTCTGATAACCTATACAGCACTGTTTGCACAATTAATTATATTCTCCCTCATTGTTAACAAATAAAAATCGATGTTCGTTGAATGTATGTAAATCTTATTGCTGTTGGTTATGCAAACTAAAAAAAAAAAATGACAAAAGGAAATTATTTGAGATATCGATTTACCGCAAACGAATTATTGTTACCTGCTGGATAGTAGGGATGTCCAAACGGATTTGGATTTTCGGTTTCGTATATCCGGTTCTTCGGATCCGGATCCAGGTTTCGGATATCCGGGGCATGAGCGCACACACCATAGACTTTCGTATTTTAGGGGTATTCAGCTACCAAACGATAAGTCTTGTTTCAGTTTTTTTACTCTTCATTTTGGAGTGTTGAGAGGGGGAGCAGGGTCATGAAGAGACGGAAGAAATTACTGAGTTGTGTAAACATGAATAGCAAGGCTAGTGCTTTTGAATTTGAATTAAGGCCTTTAGGCTTAGGCCGGGACGAAGTGGGGGAGAGATTGAAGATAGACGGCCAGGGCCTAGTTTTGTAAGTACCATCTCAGCATTTGCCTGGTGTGACTAAGGGAAAACCTTAGGATGGTTGACCTATGACCTCCCGAATACTAAACCAACGCTCTACTACTGAGCCACGACTTCTCGGTGCTTTTGTTTTTGAAACCAGTCATACAATATTCGGTCACTAATGCATACATTTTGTCACTCTTGTATATTGGAGTGACAGAAAAGGAAAACAAATAATCGACAGCACCATTTTTTCTCTTCTAACCCCACTCTCCCCAAGCACCAACCGAACTCTATCGAAACTGTTCCTACACTTTGTCCTGTGACATTGCCTTGTTAAAAGGAAAGAACAAAAACATTGCCCTCACAGGGTTTGAAGAAACCTGTGTTTTTTTTAAAGAAAAAAAAAACTCACCTGGACCCAGGCGGTTGTTTCGGTTTTTTCAGGCTTATGGGTAAAATGTGAATGCATGTAAATTTAAAGATGTGTAAAAACCTCAGTAGCGCAGTCAATAACGTTATATCACTACCGTGAATTTTAATTTACTCATAGCCTTTAGGCATTTGTGGCTCAAGACTGGGGTAGGGTAGGGGAAAAAGAGTTCGAGTAATCTTTTATATGTAATCCGAAATATGTATCACAAAACTGAGAAATGAGAAATATATGTACAAATACCTCTTTGCAGAGAACACTCATTCATACAGTCATGCTTACTATACACAATACGCACACACTTATTTCTGAACCTAGTCTAGCCTAGAAGTTACAATAGTGGATATCTATTTTTATTTTGGTGGTCTAGGATCGAGGATGTCCAATAGTCTGGTATGTTTTCAGTCTGTATCAACTGAGTATTTTGAGAGAGGGAGGCTGTTATTTACGTGGATTAACATTCATTATGTGTAATGGTCTTTTTTGCTTATAGTGATGCTTGATGGTGTAATTTCCATGTTCACTGATTAGTTCATTTTGTGATTTTTGTTTGTCTAAGTAGAACTTTTGAATTTCTGTATTTTATTTATGGTATGTATGCCGAGAGTAAGCTGTAGTTGTTTTAGCTTCTTGTATCTAGGGCAGTTTGTCATTAATTTAACTGCTTTGTTCTGGAATGTTTGTATTCTTTGAATATGTGCTTTCGCGCAGTACCCTCATGCAGAAGCTGCATACAGTAGACTAACATTTTTACTAACTACAGTTGGTGTACTTACATTTTAGCCCAGTAAATATGGGGTTGCGACTTCCGAGCTGAAATAATTTATAAAATGCTATTTTTTTCAGGGTTTTCTCTTTGTGACTTCCCAAATGAAATCCCAAAAGTCCCCTAAAATCCCATGTGTGCTTCACCTCCAAAATGGCGGACAAAGATGGCGTTCGGGCCCTCAACACTTTAATAACTTTCGTTAATAACTTTCTTTAATAACTTTCGTTAATTTATAACTAAGTTCTTCCTCTTTTCACTATTTTACACAAGAAATATTGGAGAATCTGAATACGTGTTCAAATATTCACGAAATGCGTGTTTAACGGTACTAAGAACAAAAATGTTATTTTATCAGCTCCATACAATAATAAACTCATTTCTCCACTTATAGATGTAAATAAATATCTATAAAATTGAGAGAGAAAATGAAATATTCGAAATGAAATGCGTAGAGATTTTATCTGACTAAAAAACAGTTTGTTTCATTGTATAGCGAAACCCGGAGCCCGGTTCTTCCTGTTCACACCAGCCTGCTGGTTTACCTCTTTCTTTGTATACGTAATAAAAGGAGTTTTCCCTTCTACCTTTTTGTAGTTCTGTAAGATTCCATCGTTCTATGATTCTGGTTTTGTTCTAGCGGTTTGCCGGTATTCCCGGTCAACTTTCCTATTTTGTCCTGTGAGGCTTTTTGTGCTCATGTGTTTGGCCACGGACCCATGTGTCCATCAACTCTTCTCAAGTTTGAAGTTTTAATTTTTTATTAGGTACTATTCTTTTTTCTTTCCTGTTGTTATGGCACTACCAATTGGTATATAGTATTGATACCAATTGTGTTCATTCACATTTGAATCAATCGTTTATGAATTTAAGATTGATACTTAAGTTAAATTTAATTAATTTCAAAGTTATTTATTGTTTTAAGAACTAAAAGATATTTCGCGTTTTGATTTATAATGTATATTGAATTTTTGGTAATTCAGGATTTCACCGTTAGATGTCACTACTTTGAGAGCCTGAGTTTCAGGTGTGTACTAATGGATTGATAATTGATTACTTAAACTTATATAGTTCATTATCAGCACAAAAGTATAGCTAATTAACTTTTATCACGTTATATGGTTACTAGTTGATACAAATGCATAATTACTTATAGAAATAATATTGTCACTTTTAAATGTATTGTGCATGTATGTAAGAAGCAATGTTGGGTTTCTTGTAGTTAGAAAAGAAGAAGAGAAAAAAGAGATACCTTGTGTAAAGACAATTCTCTTTAATAAATAATGTTTTAATCTGCACCTGATTTTTATTCAGTGTAAGCTTTGGAGAATTAATATCCAATCTTCTGGTAGCTGAAAAGCTCCGAAGCATTGAATATTGATTTGCTCTATAGTCTCGGTTTGGGTCGGTGTAGCCCCACTATAGGTAGACTTGGGGCACTAAGACTGACTATTATAAGCACTATTTATCTAAAAAAGATTCGAGTTCGAATCCATCAACGCCCTGAGATGTTACGAATATGTTAGAGGCCTTCTTTACAAATTGAACCACGCAGCGACAACATTAATGTTGGTAGGACCATATCAGAAACGAGAAGGACCCGTTACACTGTATTCCGGTTTGTGTGGATCACGATTCAGGCCGTCTGCTGGTAGTGACTATGCTTATTATTTTTGTGAGAATTTGAATTTTATTTTAGGCCTTTAGGCAACTTTGGCTCAGGCTTATTATTTTGTATTCTAAGTTTCTCTTTTTATATAGTGACAGTTTGCTTTAGTGTTCACACACCCATGTACTGACCGGGCACTTGGCTGCTTGACTTGGGTTTTACTCTGTTGGTTACATCTTTTTAATTTTCCTCGTATCTGTTTGGTTGGTCACCCACTTGTGGGGAGTTACCCTGGTATTTGAACTTCTCCGGTTCTCGATGTCCTTGTTAAAGTTTGTTAGTCATTACTTTTCAGTTCCACTCCGAACAGTAATATATCCGATTGTGAAAAAGTTTCACAAGTTCTTTTGGTTTCATTTTATTTCCCAATTTCTCCATCTGTTGCAGTTACAAATGTACAGATTTTGCATTATTAAGATGTCCAGCTGCGTGAAAGTACGGCAGGATGCACCTAAGAGTATAAACATAAAGGTCCCAGTCGTCTCCAGTACACTCGGTGTCTGACTTGTTTGCGTACGCGGGGTGACGAAGTGGGGTACAAGGTGTGTGTTTCTTTTTCCTTTCAGACGAGTCAGTACTCAAAAATGTTCTTCTCTTTTCCCAACCCAAGCTGAAATTTCAGGATTGCCAGACGTATGAAAATTGTCACCTCGGTGTCATCTCAGAGATTCAGTCAATGTAGCGTGAGTGTTGGTCCGGTGCTGTTGTGATTTTTTTTCTAGTGCATCTTTACTCCGTGCGACTTTATCTCTTCGATAATGCCTTCAGTGTGCAAAGAATGGCAAACTATTCATATTGAAGCCAGGGAAGTTATACGGAACGTAATAAAACAATGTGACAAAGAAGCTAACTAATAAAATTATACTAATTCTGCATTAAACTTTAAATTTCGGAGGAGGGGAGGACCTATCCCTTAAATACATCTCTGGTTAAATATGTAGCGGGAAACGTACAAATGTGCTAAATTTCGATTAGGATTTAGGAATATTTCAAATTGGCTCAAGAAATAAGCAATTACTACTGGAGTATATAGCAACAGATAGAACTAGACGCCTCGCAGTTATTTGTAGTAAAGTTTCTGAGAACTTGGACCATAGTTCAGAAGGAAAAGGTTTATTTTGTTTATTGAATTGAATTGATGTATGGCCTTTAGGCAGCTATGGCTCCTGCTAGGAAGAGTAGGAGAAAGGATGCGGGAAGGAGTCGGCCAAGTCCTAAGTTGAAGGTACCATGTGTCTGGTGTGATAGTAAAAACCTGGCAAGACCTGTCAGGATGGTCGGCCGCTGGGATAGAACTCAGGTCATTTCGAATAGAAGCCAACGTTTTACCAACTGATGTTTTGTTTAACGTAATATTCTAACACAATCATAGAAAGCTTGTTCCACCAATGTCCTCAGCACAACTATTATTTAATTCTTTTGTAATTTCTTGCTGTGAATCAAGCAAGCAAATGCAGGGGTGAGTGCATTCACTCCGTCCTCTTTATTGCACTAGCGAGATAAAGTTCTCTTGAAGCCGTTCTCGGAATTACACATCTCCAGAAGGTTAATGGTCAGGGTCAAAATTCTTTTTCACTTGTTTTGTCAATCGACTTTAAGAAGTTGAAAAATGTATTAAAACTTTTCATCATTTCTGACCTTTAGAATTTCTTAGGGTTATAGGAGATCACCTGTAATTCTTTTATTAGTATGCTGAAAGAAAAGTGAAGGCAACAGCCAGTGCCTAGTTTATATGTACCATCCCGGCATTCAGTTCTTAAAACGGGCGGAAACCTCAGAAAGCCTGTCAGGGCAGCCAACTTAAACAGGACACGAAGTTTCCCCGCCACCTCGTGCTTATCCGAAGTCAACGAGCATAACCAATAGTCCACGAGAGCTGGGTCTAGTTGATTGGGTTATTAAAATCCTGAATAAACTTGTGACTTTCTAAGGAGCGTGCCTATAATTTTTGGTAAAGTGGACTGGAACCATTCCGTTCAATTAACTCTCTCGCTGGGTCTGATTCTTTTATTTGAATTTATTTAACGTCTTTAGGCATCTATGACTCAGACCGGGATAAGGTAGGAGAAAGTATGGGGAAGGTAACGGCAGGTTCCTTACTTAAGTTACCACCAGGCATTCGGCTGGTAAAACGGGGGGAAACGGACAGAATGGCCGGCCGTCGGTTTCGAACCTATGTGCTTATTCATTTTATCCAAAGTCACTGACGTTATCACCTGGATTACGGGGGATGGGTAGGCTGCGACTAAATTAGTGAATATACATCTGATATATTTATTTCCCCTTATTTATTATGGCGGAGTTAAGGCTGATACACCTTTTCTTCCAATCAACCTTAAATATACGTTCAAAGTGAGTTGTACACACAACAATATATTGACATATACACATGAAATACATATACATTGAAACACTCATCCAAACACAATAAACACAGACAATGAAACATTAACAATGTCAACAGACTATGTTGTATATCATAATGAGTCTACATTCTACAACTAACGCATATTCAATTTTTTTTAAAGTGAATATGTGATAGTTACAGAATGGAGGGCTACAGGTGGAAGAAAATAAATCACTATTAATAAATATACGGACCACTCAAGTACGTTTTCGAGCGATGCTCCACGCGTAGTGTGTCCTTTATAAGTTATTTGACAGTCTTTTGTAATTTAATGAATTGAGAAGTGTCTGGTAAGTATTAGAACTGAACGGGCAACCCTGCGTAGGAAAAAGGAGGAGAATTGCTGCAGCCATAAACTCAGCGGGAGGTGCGGACACTAAGCAATAAAATAGAATTCCTTACCCTCGCATTAAAGTGAGGTGTCATCTGTACTCTCTGCTCGGATGTAAAACATCAGTCTTTCTTTTCTAGGTACTACACCCACAGTTCTACTGTTCAGCCTTTATCCTTCGTTTGCATCTTTACCTCAGCTAGATGTGCTATTGGTTGTTTCAAGTCAGGATGATCCTTGAGGTCATTTAAGGATGTAATGCCTGTTATTAAATCATCACAACTGGAACGTATACTACTTTCCTTAGCCTCATCAGCTAAATTACTATATTTCCATAAGTGCTGGTAGACTGCTACATACGTCAGAAAATGTACTCCCAGTACTCTTGCATATGCAGTTCCATTTAACATGTGCACAAAAGTATTTTGCACATACAACAAAGCAAAAAGTTCTTCAAGACCTCTACCAGACATAATCTTTCCAATGGTGGCTAAGTATGCCATTAATAGATGAAATCCTCCAAGTTTACTACTTTAGCTAAATCACTGTCTGGGGTCAGCCGATGTAACAATTCCTACAGCCTTCCAATAGAGAAGCTGGTCAGAGGTAACAGTAGAGGAATACTGTCCCGTTTTCTTACTTTCCTCGCAAGCAAAGAGAAGAGAATTATAAATTGTATTGAAGTTTGATGCTTTATGCTGCTCATATGAAAGTTCAGGTGGTCATATTGAGTTACAATGTGCATGAAGCCATTCCACGGTGGTATAAGTGAATTTTTCATAAGATAATGATCAACCCAACATTATCTGTAAAAGGGCATGCTGGAAATTAGGTACTGTCATATCCTATGCTGCCATCAGGCTCTTTATTTCAATATTTAAGAGTCCATTGATCGTTGCTTTCTTGTAGTTTTATATCCTTTCTAGCAAGAGCAGATACTATATTTGCTGAAGGGATACAAGACGTTCTACGCGCGTATCTTGGCAGATTTTCTCCGGAGGTGTAGATACTCTTATCCCACCCAAACTAGCGTGTTGATATCTACGTTGTCAAATACGAACTGGATCAAATTTTCTGAAGATTGAGGTTCTGTTGGAATATTCGAGCATATTCTAGAATATGCATTTCTTTTTACTTCACTGTAGACTTTGAAAGATGTCGATCAATTGTCGAGATCCATAATGACGCAAACAATCAACTCCAACTGCTAATTGGATTGGTGATATAAAAGTACGTTGTCGACAAATTGAAATAATTAAATGGAAGATCATTAGACGTTTCCGAGACAACACACTCAGATCACCTTTTCTGCTTGATGTCACCTCAACAAATATTTTCAAAGATTCTGGAATGAGATCATCTTCATTATGAAACATGTGCTCGGTTGCTGGATATGAAGTAGTATAGATTTCCGGCTGAATATTTTCCCTAATTATTTTTGCAGCCATTGTGACAATACGAGGTCTTTCATTTCGCTAGTTTCGTTCTCTATTTTTGTACCAAGATTCATGTAGCAGTTTTTTTGTTGCACTTTTAAAAAGTAAGTATAGGATCTCTTCCATACTCCAAACATTCCTCTGTTATTACCAGTCCGTCTCCGTATGTTTCTTTCAGAAGCTGTGTTCTTGATTCGATATGTATCCTCCAGCTCCATCTAGATAAGATATCATTTGCTCATACAATTGGCTCATTGAAAATTGGCATTCATCTTCTTTATCTACAAAATCACAAAGTTTGTCAAAAGCCTTTCACCTACTATCATCTATTTGTCTTTCCGCTTTTAGAGACGTTACAGAGTTTAAAAAAAACAAGCGAAACAACCTGTGGTACTTTGCTTCTGCCACCACTAAGTCCACTACATTGTTCGCTCTACCATGCACTAACCTACCCCATTCATCATTACGTTTTTCTGCTTCATCAGTTATAGTCATCTTAATGCTAAGCGTTGTTGCTTAAAGAATTGATCTTCGATATTTCATATGCTTTTTAATTTTTAAATAGCGCCTCTTTGGAACAAAATAAGCAATTCCTTTTAAAAGAATAACACAATAGTTTAGCAGCTTTCACTTGTAGTATGGTGGATACAAATTACAATTTACCTGTAAGGCTTGCTGTCGAATTATGGTATATATGTGTGGAAAGATTTGGGTCTACCACTAAAGCAAGTGCTTGATCAGGAGATAACGATTCTAACTCAGTCGATTTTCTCTTCTTCTTTATTGTAGACGCTCTGTGTGGAGAACTTTCACACAGTTCATTCACTATTGTCGCAGAATCTCTTTTTTTTTTCCACTTTTCTCAAACTGAATACTGTGGCGATAACGATAATTCTTCCTGACTGGCAATTTCCATGAAATTTTTCCCTTTTTGTCTCTTTATCTTCACATAGAGGATTCACAGTCTTTTGGAGGTCTTCAACGTCTTATATACTACACTGTTTCCGAAGTGCTTAGAAGTGTCTGAATCATAGCTTGGGGTAATGTAAACTCTGCTTGAAACCAGGCATGGTTATCCTGCACAAATCGATCTCGATGCCTAGCTGCTTTACTCTATTTCTGATCGAGTTTTTAACAGAAACTTGGAACGGTTCTTTTTAGATCATGCTTAACATCTGATTGGAATGAAAAAAAAACCAATTGGTTGGAAAATATACGTACATATAGCCTCCACTCGGTCTTTCTTTCTTATCTTTGAGCACATATCAAATATGTGTTGAAGTATTCGTGGCTGCATTCTGAAAAAGAAAAAAAAACACTAGATGCGCATATTTGCGCAACCTTTTTTAATGATTCTTTCAAGCCAGATAACCTACCTTTAATTTACATTTATTGGTTACATGGTATAATGAGGTATTTCAACCTAAAAGTGTAATGGAAGTTGAAATATAAACAGTTTAAAATCTGAAATTTAGCTACAATTTCCCATGTGCTTCTGAACGTTAGTAAATCAATATTTGAAATATTCAGCTTACGTACAAGCATCTTGAAGAATATGACAATATAACAACAGAACACCACTTTTTCCAAATAATTCAAGTACATTACATATAAACATTAAACTCATGTGACTATTTCACGCTGCACCAAGGCTGCTTAAATGTATTATTGGTGCTTGCACTATGAGGTAATTATACTTATTGAATCTTTAATTTTCCACGAAACTGACTTTTATATTGTAAAGAAAGGATAGCCTTTGATATTTTGTATTTTGTTGTATAATCGTAACAATAGTGGAATTACATTTTCGTCCCGCTAGAATGCCAATATATCACACTGTGCTTGGCTTCGTATCCCGCTGCGGGCATGGATGTTTGTGTTCGTCGTCAATATAGCCTCGGTGCTGAAAATGACATTAAACTGAAAAAGTCAGTTAAACCAACAAATAATAATAATAAAAAATATCGTTAAGAACTTCCTCCTTCGTGATAAAAAAAATGAGTGGACCTTTTATAAAGGTAATATGCATAGCTGGGTGAACGAACAGCTTCACTTGCGTCTTGTTAAACAGTCCCTTATCACTTTATCGTAAGCTAAATTTTATTTTCAAGAGCATCGTTTTGCAATCAGATAAAATCTCGACGCATTCCTTTTCGAATATTTTTCATTATCTCTCTCAATTTTATAGATATGGAGGAGAGATGAGAGATGAAATTGTACGGAGCTGATAAAATAACATTTTTAGTTTTAGTATCGTTAAATACGTATTATGTGAATATTTTAATACGTAATCAGATTCTCCAATATTTCTTGTGTAAAATAGTAAGAACAGGAAGGACCTAGCTACAAATTAACGGAAGTTATTAAAGAAAAAAGGACAACATGTGTTGAGGGCCCGGTCTCCATCTTTGCCCATCATTTTGAAGGCGATGCGCACATGGGATTTTAGGGGACTTTTGGGTTTCATTTGCGAAGTCACAATGAGCAAACCCTGAAAAAATCAGCTTTTTATAAATTATTTCTGCTCGACACCATTTTTGGTCCTTCATTTTCTGGGCTATTTGTATGATGTAGCTTTCGTTTGAAGGTTTAAGTATTCACTTATTAGTAAGCACTTGCGCTCTGTAAGTCTGCTTATCGCTTTGCCTATTTGACTTAGTATGTGGCTTCTAAATGTCAATTTTGAGTTTAGGTTCACCCCTAGGTACTTTGCTTTGCTATTCCATTCTATTTCATTATTGAATAATTTAATTGGCCAATCATATCATGCAATAATTTAATCAAGACTGCGACCGACCTCTGCCTCTTTAAAACTATTCTTACTGTGTATTTCAGCAAGTATATATATGGCGGTTAAGCGACATTTCGCCCACAGAGGAAGGTTGAAAAAAATCGGTAACACTGTCCCCTGTTTTTACAACAGAGAAACCAACTCGGATTTCGATTCTGTAACTTGTATTTTGTAATTGTAAAATTGGTTGCGGAAAATGATGCGGATGTGTCAAAGTTGAATTAAAATATATTTTTGTGGAGTAGACTTACAGGAGAAACCACGTTTAAAAAACACGAACCACGAGCTCTACCTCCTCGGTGTTTTGGAAATGAGTTTAAAATACATTTCACTTTGAAAAAATAAACTGACAAATATAATAGAAATAGTTTATAACAAAATCGCAGTATATGTATCTTGAAGAAGATCCGCTTTACAATTTTCATGTAATTCATTTACCTCGCAAGACATCCATTTCCAAGATGTTCACTGTGAGAAATTGCGCGTGCTCCAAGCTACCCTGACGTTCCAACTCAATTTGTGAGAGTTTGGTGAGAACTAGCCAAATGATCAATAAGATATGTTTTACGCAGCATTTTGTGAATGTTTTTAGTCCCCTACAGTTTCTTTGTCCAAGCAACGGTTCAAGAGAAAAGTTCGAAAAACTAGCGTAAAATGAAGTTTTCGCGAGAAAGGGGTGAAAGGGGGTTGAGCCCACCTGAAGGAAGGAGGGGATTTTCCGAATCTTGATTCCTTAATCCATCGAGAGTCTTCAATATGAAAACTTTATAAATAATTTATTCTAATACTCCTAATTTGCGTATACTAATTGCATAATTTTGGAATATGCGTTTTTGGATAGAGCAGGTTGGAAGGAAGTCTTCGACGCTAGCATGTCGCATCAGCTCTACTGTAAGTAGCATTTAAAATATCAATCTCAAAAATTTATTGGATTGGGAAAAGTCCTAGTTCCTGTGAGTGTGGTATCGTAAAAACACCTATATTTAAATGGTGGTTTGCACACCTATTAAACACAGCAAAGCGGAGCGAAGCATAGACAAATAAATGGGTTTGGTACGGCACCGCTTTGCTCCACTCCAACTTGCTTTTATAGTGTTCGGCTACGTGTTTGCAAAACACGAACTTCCCAATCTTTATTTATTTCTTCTCAATAGAATACAGTCATGCTCACATCATATTAATATGATAATCATTTTAGCATTAATATGTTTATACAGATATAGTTAACTGAACCCATTTCTGTGGTCTTTCTAACCCACAATGTCCTATGTAACGTCCCCGAGTACCCCTAGTCTAGGCTATGTATTACCATTGCTCCAGCTCTGGAGTGGGATTTAGGTGCTGAAAGGCAAAAATTTATTAGTTGGAAGTACTACCAAAACAAACAGAATATTTGTATTGGTGTGGTGTCTGATCTCGCCCTAAAGAAGGGGGACACCGCGTATGTAAAGGATAATATTAAGAAAGGAAACCAGGAAGAAAATCAAAGAGAAACAAATGATCTATTTATTACGGGATCCTATAGAACCTTTTGAGTCAGGAGCCCTAGAATAAGTGAGCTTACATGCTTGTACGCGCGTTAAACAATGGGTAATAAGGCAGCTTGCGCGACAGAAAAATAGTTCTAGTTTACATTCTACTTCAATAAGAAATATTTTAATGGACAAATATTATTAGAATTATTCAGTGTATTTATTATATTGTTTAGTATTTAAATATATTTTATAGATTCACTCTTTACTTGTAAATAGTTGTTAAAGTAATTGTTTGCAATCGTGTGCCGAAAAAAATGTCCTTGCATTCGCCATGTAATTCGATTATCATATGTTTTAAGAATAAATATTTGGTTCAAAATAATTAAATATAGTTGGATTGCGTATACTATAGTTTTAGATATTAGATAACATTCAGCATGAAGAACGGATAATACTTACGTAAACAATATAATTAAAAAGAACCAGATCGATTCTCGGGTTGACATAGCTAGCCAAAAAATTATAGAATTCGCTGAAAGTTCATTGATGAAAGAAGAGGGCGTTGTTAAAGATATCTTCTGGTATCATGGTTTCTAATAGTTGTGCTTCGGGGGTTCAAGTAGTGCCAGCTGCTAGGTTACGGCTACTTTCTCCAAGAATGCATCATATTTTCAAGGGAGTTAATTCTTCTTTTACGCTTATTGACTGTTAATGTCACGTCATCAATGACTAGGTGACATGGTTTAGATTCTGCCTGGCGATTCTTTAACTGTACTGGAGTACTTTGGATATTTGACTTTTCTAGTCTCGTTGTCGTCTCTTTGTGGATCGGGTGTTGAAGTGTAAGTACTAGATGGCAACTTACACTAGACCTCTCCATCATCAGGTTTTACAATCACGTGCTGAGTTCTATAGTTAATCTGCACGTACTCGAACTTCTTCAAGAAATTGTATTCCAGTATGACGTCAAATGAACTTTCTTCAACCATCATCAAATCAAGATTAACTTTTCAGTCATCGGTGACCGGATGTTGGCATCGATTTTTCCTTTTATCTTCAGGTCAGCTCCGTTGACGAACTTTACTTTAATTTTCTCCCCTCCAGAGACATCTAACTTTGCCGATGGCTATTGTATCTTGATTGTCTCAAGAAATGACTTTCTCATCAGGGAGGAACTAGCTCCTGTACCGCATAATGCGACAGTTGGAATGCCCCGACATCAGTTTATATCCAGGCTAATTTCTTTATCGGTCCGTCAATATGAACACATTAAAAGCCTGAGAATATGCCATGTTCGGTCCGATTACCCAATCTTTCTAACTGGACTATGTCCTCACAGGCTGCATTCTTCACTTCCGTGGGCTGGACAGAATCTGCCTCACCGCTAATTCCAGATCTCCGATTGTCAGATTGGGTTTTTAGTGAGTTGTTACTTCTCTAGCTATTCAGGTTACTTCTGGATAAAGTGGTATCTTCGATCGATTCAAATGCAGACATTCACCGTCTCATTGTAGATATTTTTTTTAATTTACTTCTTGGTTCCCATACGTCATCGGTCTGTTATTGTATCCATAAGACTTCTGGTTACTGCTATTGTTGGGCTTAATTTCTTTTTTTTACTGTTGTTGGCTTTATCTCGTAGTTCATCATTCTTCTGTTGATTGGTATTATTTTCTTGCCTAAACCCGTTGTTCTTCCCCCGTTCGAAGGTCATCTTGCTTCTCAAGGAACTCCCAATAAACCTTCCGTCGACTTATAGTTGGTGTATGCTAATAGCTTCTGCAGATCATACGGAAATATGTTTACTGACTGTTGGAATAACTCCTGATCTATAATATACTGGTCAATGCGGGTTAACTGGGAGACGAAATGTGCCACCTCAAGTTCCAGGCTTTTTCATTTGGCCAATCAAAGCGTCGCTGTCTCACCGACTTCTTGGTCTCTATACTTTCTTTACTAGCGCACTTCTTGATGAACTTACAGAAATCACGATAACTAGGCACTTGGTCTTTAATCAGATGGAACCATCCCTCAGCGCTGCTCACCATCGCTTTTCCTAAGATTACTTACGATCTTCCTCTCCTGCTCCTGAAATAATGGGTCAGCTCTTCAAGGTACTTCGTAGGATTTGCTTTGTAACTGTTACCGTTCCATTTTGGGTCATTCAACCGCATCCTTGTTTGTACAGATTCACTCAGTGTTGTTCAGAGCCTTAACAATATGTACTCTAAGCATCCGCTCGTGCAAGATATCCTATGTAAGACACACGCCATCTGCTCTGCCGGTGGTGAGGTTGTCATTTCCTGGATACCCATTCATGTTGGTATCCATCGTAATGAATTGTCAGACGCAGCTGCTCGTGAGGCCCCTTTAGGAGCTAACATTGATATTCAGCATGTCCCATTTCAGGACATGATGATATATTATAGGCAAATTACACGGAATGAATGACAGCGACGATGGGATGACGTTACTGTTAATAAATTGAAATAAATTAAGGTAACTGTTGCTCCATGGAAATCATCTTGCCGAGATAGTAGGCGTGAAGAAGTACTTTTATGTCGTCTACGTATAGGACACAGTCGCCTAACACACGGATATCTGTTACGACGATTGGATCCACCATATTGTAATAATTACAATGTAGTTTTAAGTATTCGGCACGTCCTTTTAGATTGTCCAGGATATAATCATCTCAGACAACGTTATAACATCCCCAATGACATGGCGTCATTGTTAGGGGATGAACCAGGTATGTTGCGGTTCGTGAGACAGGTCTATCTCCGTTTATTTGAGATGATTGTGTTGTTTAGCCGTTAAGTTTTATATAGTTTTATTTATTTATTTATTATTTTTATTTTGTGAAGGCCCATTTACAGCCTTCACGTTTTTAACTTGTTATGCTAAATACTCCATACATCTTTAGATTTTACGTTAATTTTCTTTTTCTGAAGACACTTTACATCTTCAGCTTTTATATGATTTTATACTTTTAGTTAATTAACAGCTATGTTTAGACGTGACAAAGATAAGGGGCTTCCCCCGTATTGGGACGGGCGTAAGCCATAGTGCTGTTACCGCCCATTCAATTCAATTTATCTTATCAATTTGTTGAAACCGAATTGGTATTCTTCTCTTTAGCCATTCATTTTCTTCTCTATGTCGGTTTATAATTCATCCAACTTGTGTTCTTGGTCTTCCTTTAGATCTCTGAACTTCTGATCTAGGTCGCTAAACTTCTGGTCTAACTCGCTGATTTTCTGGTCTTGGTCTTTCTTCGGGTCGCCGAGCTTCTCTAATAGCTTCTGCATTAGTGGAATGCTGGCATCAGCTTCTCTCTGGACGTGTTTAATTTCGGTCCCTTTTGCTCCTTGCTCCGTCTGCTCAATTAGTTTGGTCATTTCTCCCTCCTCCTGCTTTTTACCAGGTGTATGCATAAGTAGTTTCCGGTTTACCTAAGAGATGGCACCAGCGAAAAGTACGCAGCGTATTCAATTGACACATACGTCAGTTTGTTCGTGTGACATTAAACTACAAACACACACAAGTTGAGTCTGCCAAACACTAGCGTCTTTGTTTTATCGTTCAATGATCATGTCGAAGTTTGTGCCTGAAAAAGAACATTTGCGGCAAGCATTGCTTTTCTTATTTAATCAAAAGAAAAAGGCTGTTGAAAGTCATCGTGTGCTGGTAGAAACATATGGTGAACACGCTCCATCGATTAGAACATGTGAGACATGGTTTCGACAATTTAAAAGTGGTGATTTCAGTGTGAAAGACAGTGCGCGCTCTGGTAGACCACAAAAGTGCGAAAACGAGCAATTGCAGGTGTTATTGGAGGATGACCCAACTCAAACTCAACAGCAATTGGCAAAAGCATTCAATGTGTCACAAGAAACAATCAGCAGACGTTTACGAGCAATTACCTAAAAGATGGGCGAAATGTGTATAAGCCGATGGCCAATATTTTGAATAAAACAAAATTAATTACGTGTTTTCTTTACCCAAAAAAAAAAAAAAAAAAAAAGGCAAAACCGTAGTCTAGTGCTGCTTCTAGTGGCTATTTTACCCTTCGCCCCTGTTCTCGGTACTGTTTCAAGACTCACACTTTCATTTTTATCGCTCTTTATTCTGGAAATTTGGTTCTTCTGGAAATCAATTTTTCCCGGAAATCGTATCCTCTCGGGTATCGTATCAAATCCCTCTGGAACTGGAATCCTCATAGAAATGGAATTTTCCTGGAGATCGGATCTGATCTTCATGTAAATAGGATCGAAATTCATTTGGATATCGAGCCCTTAAGCTGGGCACCAATATATGTAACGTCCGTGAGTATCTCTCGTCTAGGCTCCATTACCATTGCTCCGGCTCTGACTTGACATTTGGGTGCCGAAAGCCAAAACTTACTATTTGAACTACGAACAAAGCAAAATAAAATACTCGTATTGGTGTGGTGTGTGGTCTCGCCTGAAGGAAGGGGATCGGTGGCACCGTTATCAAAGGAAGGAAACCAAAGAGAATCAAATGATCTGTTTCTTAAGGGATCTTAGAGAAGTTTTCGGCGTAGGAGCCCAAGAATAAGTGAGCTTACAGAAACACTAACAAGGGAAGTAACAAAGAGCTCATATCGAAAACTACTGTAAAATTTCACGCAGAGAAAGGAAGTCCCACAGAAAGACCATATACAAAAAATCAGCTTCTCTTTTGAACTGGAAATACCCGAAATAGCATGTTGAAATGTCGCTCACCACTGTCGGCAAGTGCACAATAAGTGCATTACCGCCCCTTGTAAACTGCGTGTCAATGAGAAAAAGTGAATAACAACAACGTGGGTACATACTAGACCTAGGGGGAAGTCGTATGGTAGGGTGGACCTTGACGGCGGCCATCTTGAATTCAGGTTAAGTTTTTTAAATAGGAATAGGGTAATGTGATACATGATTTTGGACTAGAATTTAATCAGAAAAACAATGGTGACGTAAGTTTTAAGATACGCACAGGTGGTAAAATGTTACAGGCATATTAAATGTTTGTTTCTGTTGTGCACAAGTCCCTTAAAATACAACGCCTTCTAAACTGCGTGTTAATGATAATAAATCAATAACAGCATGGTGGATATATATGAAGTTGACAGTAAAGTCCATGATAAGGGGGAACGTGACGGCGGCCATCTTGAATCCGACACAAATTTTGTAACTAGAAAGCATAGCGTGCCACACCTTATTTTAATAGCAAATGTTCTCACCAATCCAATGGTGTGCCTATTTTTGCTCTATCTCTAGGGCTGTTGTGATTGTGTACCAAACGTCAATACGTCGCTCTTTTAAATCGGTAACATGTTAATTTACACCGCATGTGTTAACATTCCAGTTAGCACTTTGCTGAAGGTTGGACGTGACTTGGAACGCAAAATGCCTAACAATAAACAGGAATGGAGAACATATGGAACATCCCTTGAAGCGTTCGTTGTCGTTGGTTTCTTACCTCTGTTTGTTTAGTGGACATTAAAAACAGGTGTAACGTCGTACCGGTTAATGATAGAGCAGAAATAAGTTTACCATTGGCGTGGTGAGAACATTTGCTATTAAAATAAGGTGTCGCACGCTGTGCTTTATAGTTACAAAATTTGTGTCTGATTCAAGATGGCCGCCGTAACATTCCCCCTTATCATGGACTTTCCTCTCGACTTCATATATATCCACCATGTTGTTATTGACTTATTATCATTAACACGCAGTTTAGAAGGCGTTGTATAGTAAGGGACTTGTGCACAACAAAAGCAAACAATTAATATGCCTGTAACATTTTACCACCTGCGCGTATCTTAAAACCAATGTCACTATTGTTTTTCTGATTAAATTCTAGTCCAACATCATGTATCACATTACCCTATTCCTATTTAAAAAACTTGACCTGAATTCAAGATGGCCGCCGTCAAGGTCCACCCTACCATACGACTTCCCCCTAGGTCTAGTATGTACCTACGTTGTTGTTATTCACTTTTTCTCATTAACACGCAGTTTTCAAGGGGTGGTAATGCACTTATTATTGTGCATTTGCCTCAGTTCAAAAGAGCAGCTGACTTTTTGTGTATGGTCTTTCTGTGGGACCTTCTTCCTCTGCGTGAAATTTTAGGTAGGTTTAGTATGAGCTCATTGTTACTTCCCTTGTAAGGTACTTGAGAACCTCCAACTACACCCTGGGAATGAGTGAACAACCAATTTTGTACTGCACCTCTCCTGCGTGCTTGAGTTCTACAACATGTGTCGCGGGTGGGGATGCTATAGCTTACATCTTACGAAGACATTTACTGCAAGTCGCTATGTGTGGAAGAAGAACGAAGGTGAAGATAGAACACAGGAAAGCGCGGGAAGAGCTTTCGGGCCAGAGGGCGAAAAACCAAAATATGCAATATTGTATATTCTGTGAAAACCCCTAATCGGTCTTAATCTCTAACTGAAAAACCACACATGCATAGGGGTGAAAAAAACAGATAAACGTCTGTATTGGTATTTAATATTTGTCGCATCCACTAGCAAGTGTGATTAGTGGGTCTTTGTGTATTTTTTTAAAAACATGCACACATATACACAGTCATACACTTACTTACACACAAGTGGTTAGTTGTTGTGACTACCTATGGGTTGGGGCTGCATGTGTAATAGACTAAAAGCAAGATCGATTATTTTCTTAAGATAGTTGTAGATCAAGTACTATTGTTGTGGCTGTCAATGGATGGAGTCTGCATATGCAAATAAGTTCCATTATTATATTAAGGTAGCTATTTTTACATATTGAGACTATGACATTCATGTGAGTGTTATGCCTAGGTACACACATATGGATATTTCACCAGTTTATGGATTTATAAAGAGCGCATGTAAGGGTCTTTTGTGTTTATGATGATTGGTAGTGTCATATATGATTATAATTCATCTACAAGTATGTTTTGTGTGTTACCTGTTGTCAAATAAAACGTTTTTATGAGATCCGTGAGATGTTCTTTGATCAGCGAGATGCGTATCTGCTGCTGTAGTGGGGTCAGTCTCGTGTATCGTGGGCACTTGGTAATTATTTTTAGTACTCTTTCTGAGGGATTTGCAGATTTTTTAATATCTGTTTTGGCGCGACCCGGTCTTGTCAGTAATCCACACAGGAAATGACGTCAGAAACACTGCAAACACTTGAGCAGCAGGTAGCGCTTAATTTCACCGTTTCGTGGAAAATACAATATGAATATACGTGGAATAAAGATATAATATTTGAGGTTATGAAGAGTAGATTTTTTTTAACACTATATTCACAGTGTTCATGTATGTGAAAGATTGGACATTAAAGAAAGCAAGACAAAGGAAATACAACGCTGTGGTATCAAACGCTGTAACGTCCTATGGATTGCCCAGGGATAAAATAATTTGGCATGTATAATATTTACCTTATCGTACTTGTTCTAAGCGCGTCCCAAATATCACTGCATACTATGAAGGAGGGGGCAGGAGTCTTATTTATGTGCTTCTAGCGTGAGAAAGTACATTTTGGATTCACTTTAAGTGAGGAATGCCGAATTTGTAAGAAAAAAAAATTGGATAAATGTAATGCTCGGAACTTTGTTCATGATTTTCAAATTGTATTTAAGACCTTTAAGCAGCTTTGAGTCAGGCTGAATTGATGATGATGGGAGAACTGACATTAATTCGTTATATGGCATCCAGCCATTGTGTTGTTTTTTGTCGTATGTACGCTTTATCACACACTTCCCGTTGTAAATAAAGTCACGCCGGCACTTTTATGAACGCCTAGCAACAACCAGCAATGAAAGAAGTGTTGCGAAATTCCATAGTGTGGTTAATATATCGTAAAATACGCACTTGAGTTGAGCAAGAGGAAGAATATGGCGCCATGCAAAGGAATACTGATTGCGACACTTTATATTATGATTGACACGTTTTAGTTACAAAAAACACGGACCGTATCTCAAGCGAGTGAAGATTGGTTAGTTAAAGTCAGGTTAGGTATATTTATTTTCATTATAGGCGATTCCTATCACTTTTAACACTCCCAACCCTTCACGCCATATGTGCGAACTCGAACATATAGTCCCGCATTTCATTCCCTCTCACACTAAATTGAAAGGCTTCACCAATGCCACTAATAAAACGACTGAGGTGGCTCAGTGGCAAGACTAGTAGAGCGCTCTCTTCTGGTGTGTGGGTTTTGTCGGGGTTCTCCCACGTCATTGCACCAATTCTCCGTGTTAACTTCGGTAATGGGCATCCAGAATTAGCAAAAAAAAAGTAACATTACAGGGAGATACAGCTGTCGTATAATTTTTTTTTTTTATGTTTTTGTGCACGGAGAACGAAGTTATATCAGTGTGAGGCCCCTCATATTTGTGTGAGAGGTAATGAAATGCGGGACTATATGTCCGAGTTCGCACATATGGCGTGAGGGGTTGGGAGTGTTAAAAGTGATAGGAATCGCCTATAATGAAAATAAATATACCTAACGTGACTTCTACTAACCAATCTTCACTCGCTTGAGATACGGTCCGTGTTTTTTGTCACAAAAACGTCATTCATAGTGTCGCAATTAGTATTCCTTTGCATGGCGCCATATTCCTTCCTCTTGCTCAACTCAAGTGTGTATTTTACGAAATATTAACACCATTATGAATTTTCGCAACATTTCTTTGATTGCTGGTTGTTGCTAGGTGTTTATAGAAGCGCCGTCGTGACTTATTTGCAACGGAAAGTGTGTGATAAAGCGTACATACGACAAAAAATAACACAATGGCTGGATGCCATATAACGAATTAATGTCAATTCTCCCATCATCAAATCAGCCTGAGTCAAAACTGCTTAAAGGCCTTAAATAAAATCTGAAATCATGAACAAAGTTCCGAGCATTACATTTACTTTTTTACAAATTCGGCATTCCTCACTTAAAGTGAATCCAAAATGTACTTTCTCACGCTAGAAGCACATAAATAAGACTCCTGCCACCTCCTTCATAGAATGCAGTGATATTTGGGACGCGCTTAGAACATGTACGACAAGGTAAATATAATACATGCCAAAGTATTTTGTCCTTGGACAATCCATACGACGTTACAGCGTACCACAGCGTTGTATTTTATTTGTCTTGCTATGTTTCACATACATGAATATTGCGAATATATTGTTAAAAAATCTACTCTTCATAACCTCTAATATTATATCTTTATTCCACATAATATTCATACTGTATTTTCCACGAAACGGTGAAATTAAGCGCTATCTGCTTCTTAACTGTTTGCAGTGTTTCTGACGTCATTTCCTGTGTGGATTACTGACCGGATCTGGTCGTGTTTTCGCAGCATGCCCCATCATGGTGTCGCACATGCCAATATTGGACTGATTAGTACATTGTATAGCAGCGCTTTAAGTTGAACTTTTATGTATTGGCTGCTTAGTAGGGATTTTATCTGTCAGAGCCGTCCAGACGCTTTACCAATGTGTTGTGTTGTGTGTAAAGCTCAAATTTTTGTGTAGCACAAAGTACCTAAATATGTACGTAAAAATGCAAGGAACATTGTCCAAATATGTAATAAAATATGTAGTATCAAGAAAATATGCAACATGCAGGTACATAGGGATTATTACTAATATTCTATAATATTGGAAAAAAATGGGAGGACTTTTGCTCATTATAAATGTACGTAAGGTGATTTCGAAGTTGTATACTTTTAATGTAGGAGCCCTCTAGGACTCTGCCATAATGTTACTTGTGGTAGATATCGTGTCTTGTACTTTAACGAAGAACTTCCTCTTCTTCAGGTATGAACATAATAGTGGAAAATACCTGTCTGGGATATCCCTTGCGATTAGTTTGTATATTAGACATTTACTCCAGCCTCTGTCAAAATTTTTCCATCTCTAAGAAAACACACGCCGTGCCCTTCCGGTTATATGTTCGATTAGTCTAACTAATTGTGGAGGGTAGTATTGTGTCTTTCCCCGAAGACAAATTGTTCTGGGAGTAGAATGTTATTCTATGTGATGGCTTCGTTTAGTCTGTTTAACAATACTACTGCTTTTGTAACTTTAGCAGGGATGTGTTTAGTAGACTAATTGGCCTGTAATTTTGAAGAAATTTTGTCTTCACCAGGTTTCGATAGTTATGATTTTAGCCGTTTTCCACGTTTTAGGAAAGTATTCAAGTTTATTGTATCGTTTATTATGATTTGGAAGGTACTGATTTACCTAATTGCCTGAACAGGTAGGTTTTTAAGCAAATATTTTTGTATATCGTCAGGTCCGGCTACTTTAAAAAGTTTCCTAAGGATCTTACTTAAATCGACGTTGTTGACTATTTTGGGGTGCTGTTAATAAAGTTGGCCACGGTGCCATGTCTGGCATGAGCTTCATTTTCCAGTTTGTGGTTAGATTGAAATGATTTATCCAGTGTATCAGCAAACATTGTCTTGTCCGAACTTGCGTTTTCTAGGCCTCTTTCCACAACATGTATGGTTGGTGTTGGCGTGTAGGGTTTGGTAAGATTCGTAGTCAAGTTCCATGAACTATTGTCGCGCATATTAATTTTGGACAGTGTGCTATTCCATTGTTCACATTTGTGCAGCTTTATATGCCCACTAATTTCTCTGCGGAGGTTGTTAATTACTGCTAATAACGAGCATCTCTGTAGTATGTCTGTGTATCTTTGTAAAACAATTTCTGTCTTTGATTAATTTTAAAATGTCATTCGGGAGTGATGTCTGGTGGGGTATGTTATCAGTACTGGGGACAACTGTATGTATAGTAGTTTTTATTGCGTTAGTTAGGTGTTAACTGCCCTATCCATATCATCTGGAGTGTGAATGTGAAAAGTTCGTCAGTGATTAGTTGTTAAAGAGCGGCCAATTTGCCCTTCTATAATTAGGCCTACTCTGGGATCTTGTTTTACTGGGTTGCTTATTTACTGTAAAACTAATGGGTATGTGATCCGAATCTAGTTCATCCGTTACTTTAATATCTAAGTACTGATTAATGTTTTTTATGCAAACTATAACTTAAGGCGTCGGGAGCCTTATTAACAACATATGGATAGTGAATTGGTTGGGCTTGTGATAAATCCTAAAATTGTGATGGCTGTAAGTAATTGTACAAAAGTTAGCCGTTAGTATTCTGATCTATACTGCAAAAGTACATATGCTTACTGTTAAGGTCACCTGCAAGGAGAACCGTATGTCGTAGATTCCCGAACTAAGTGATATCCAATACAGCTGTTCTTTTCGAGGGTGAATTATAGACGCTGGCTACAATTATCTATTGATTTTGTACTTAAATTCTAATGACAGTGGCTTCTATAGTATTGAGGATAGGATTTGGGAGAGGGTTATGCTTGATTTATTTTACTATGAATATAAGTGTACCACTATTGCCGTTTTCATCATTTCTATAAACATGATAGCCTTCTATCCTAATATTTTTGCCTGGAGTTAGCTCAGTTTCAGAGTTAAGAGCGATTTTTCACACCATATAATCTCCCACAGACGTTAATACTCTCCAACATAACATGTCTGGAAAACTGATGTACTAATTGGCAACTTAATCTCAACCCATCAAAGTCTGGAGCTATTAGATATACTTTCACACAAATTCCATTGTGCCATCCTATCAAGTATCCAAACAGATCATACCTTGGGTTCAATATTATCAAGTTCTAAGTGTTATACTTGACATCAAATTAACCTTTCTTAATCACATTGACTACATCATTTCCAAAGCTGTGAAAACCCCAGGTCTGATGCATAGGTTCACTGATATCACTAACATGCTTGCACTTAGAACGTATTTCCTAAGCTGTGTTTTATCGATTATTGATTATGCCTCTCCTATCTGGTCCATGGCCAGTGACAGTAACACATGAATTTCTCCATACGTATAGTCAATAGATGCCTTTCCTTATCTCACCTATCGAAAAACTTATATCATTTTCTACCTTCAACTAAATGACCTGTGTACTCACCTTAACGATGTAGATCTCCCCCGCCATCTTGGTACGCACTTTCCATTGATTTACATGGGAATTGTTTTACTCATTTTATGTTTGTCAGAAATAGAATACTCAAGTGCCGCTTTCACGAATTTGTCTTGGTGGTTATTTTAACTCTTGTATAGTTTTGGTTTGTGAAATTTCTTCAAACATATAAGTATAATGTATTATTAATAGTTTGCTATATAAATCACAATATGTCAAGGGGAAATTACACTGTTCGTGTGTAAAATATTGTATTTCTACAAAATAACACGAGTCCAAGATACCATGACGAGAAACTGGGCGAAAACAGAAGTTCAAAATTACGCTCCTGAAAGATATAAGACGAGTAAAACAATTCCCATGTAAATCAATGGAAAGTGCGTACCAAGATGGCGGGGATGGTCTACACCGTTAAACTTTCCGATCTTAGATTTCGTTACAACATAATGAATGGTAATGTCCGTACAAATGTTGTTACCCCATTGTTCCAGTTGTGTGTTCAGAGAGCTAATAGCAAGTACTTCGCCACCCAAGTAACACAAGAAAAGTCCCCATAAATCAAAGTTGTGCTACGGCCGCCAGTTTGGAAAATGGCCAGTTTATTTTTTCACTTTTCGCGGAAACTAAGCATCACATCGAAAAAAGTTTCAATTGAAATTTGTTCAGGATAAAATAATGAATTTGTTGTAATTACTTTCTCATTTGATGAATCCTATTTCTTACAGTAATGCTCTGTTCAAGTTTCGAAAGGCAACATTTTCTGCTCTGCAAACTATTTTTGTACATAACAGTTTTTTTTTTTAAAAATAGAAGAATTTAAGTCGGGTTACTTGAAATTTTATGATATTTAATTCTCAGTGTCTACATTTTGTGTAGTGATATAATTTGTTATTTCTTCACAGAAAAGTTGTGTAATTAATTTAGGAAAAACTTTCGCGAAACGTTTATGCTGTTGGCTTCAAATGCTACCTTCATCATTTTAAAAATGCTAAATTAAAGTAGCATATTATGACAGTCAGTTTAGCTTCTCTGCCATGTTGTGGCTTCTGGTCAATCACAACAAAGATGTGTAATTTTGTGATGAACAAACTAATTTCAGACACGTTTTGAAGTGCGGCATAGTTTCCGCGAATAGTAAAAAGCATTAATTTTGGATGCAATTTTGAAAAATGTCGGCCGTAGCACAACTTTGATTTATGGGGACTTTTCTTGTGTTGGGTTAAAGTTATTTTTCCTGACAACCTTCACTTCCTCCAAGTTCATCCTGAATAACGCGTCCGCAGCAGCGTTGGATATTCTCGGAATATGGTGGATCTCTTGCAGCTCAAGGCTCCAACGGTATATTCCGTTATTCGAACATTTGGATTGCCGGAAATATACCAAGGCTTGATGGTCACTAGAGACGTTGACATGGTGACTTAACAAGTTCCTCCTAGGAGCACAGCATGTATGATTCCCAACAGTTCCAGCTCGGTGATCGAGTATCTTGACTCGCACGGTTCATTGTCTTGCTGGCGAAGAAAGGACACGTTTTTCGCCGTCTTCTGATATTAAATGGCTGCCGTGGATACGGTACTTTCGTCGACTACGATATTGAAGTCCAAATCGGGATGAGCTAACGGCACACATTTCTCCTTTCAACTCTCGCAAACAGGCATCATGTTCTGGGAGTCGCTTCCACTTCCGATTCTTCTGGACGAGTTCGTACAACGGCCCCGTCTTGCGTGCGTAGTCGTGGATGAATCGGGAGCACCAATTAAAGAGTCCCAGAAACCGTTGTAGTTCCTTCACGTTACATGGTCTTTGGATCTCACGTACGAATTCAACGTAGTTTTCATCTTTCGATACCCCCAATCGGAGTAATCATGAACCCTAAAGACTGGATGCGGTCATGAATCTGCATTTAGATTCATCGTCATGCCAGGCTTACTCACGTGATAATGCCTCATCACTAATTTCAATATGTTGTATAGCACTTTTCCAGGGAATGAATGTCGTCGACATATATCAACATCTTACTATACAGGGCTTCAACAAACACTCGCTGGAGGACAACACAGCTCCACCGTTTTGGTAGCCAAATGGAACGACGTAGAAACGATACATTTGTTCCTTCAACTCTGTGTGGAAGTAAGACGACAAATCCAAATGGTACAATACGTCAAACCGTTCAGCTTGGCAAATAGATCTTCTATCCTTTCTATTTTCAAATGGATTGAGTCCACAAAGCGATTTAGCTGTCAGGTTAAGACGGACGTATATCACCAAGGCCTTTCTTTTTCACAATTACCAGTGAGTGACAATGTGGTGATATAGTCGGCTGTATAATACCGAGCTTCAATCAAGAAGAAATTGATTCCTGACCTGATGTCTAACAAAGGTATCGGGCATGGGCGCTTGACAATAGCTGCATCTGCATTCACTTTTATTTCATATGTAAACAAATTACATCTTCCTGGCTTATTGTTGAACGCACTTTTTGCTTCCACAAAGTACTTCATATAACTTGTCTTTGGCATCAACATCAATGTTGATATCGTCCACTATATGCCATATTATTTTCCACGGACTCAGTCACTGACCCCTGCTCGTGT
Organism: Lepisma saccharinum; assembly: GCA_022664845.1. Taxonomy (NCBI): domain Eukaryota; kingdom Metazoa; phylum Arthropoda; class Insecta; order Zygentoma; family Lepismatidae; genus Lepisma; species Lepisma saccharinum. The sequence goes on from JAGDQP010000151.1 coordinate 89,386, forward strand.
TTCTTCACCGTTGGCACGTAAAGGGACTTATTTGTAATTACTAGAAATCGCTTTTGATAGTCTTTCACTATGGGTCTTGTTAACGACATTGGAGAACTCTACTTCTGAAATAGTAGCTTGGTTTGCGTGTTTGTACATACCGCTGAATTCTCTCATTGATCACACTCTTACGTTCGAGAAGTTCGTTGTCCCATTCCTTCATTGTCTTCACCATAAGTGTTATGTCACACACATCATCTGCTGGTGCTGTCGATACTAAAGGAAGACTTACCGAACAGCGAACACTTGCATCCTTCCAAATCCGTGTCCTGTAAGATGGCATTGACAATCGACTTCACGGTTCAGACTATAACCTTCATGGGTACTATAGCACATTCACTCCCGCATGGTAGCTTCAGCGTGATTCTTTAAAGTTCATATAGGCTTTGCAGTACGCTAGGAACGCTTTTCCCAGGAGCAAGTCATGATTTAACCCATTCATCACATAAAACGTATGGCACACCAACAAACTATTCACCTTCAAGGACAAGACCATGGCGCTTTTAACGTCTTTCTTCCGCGGGCCTGTGTAGTATATCAACATTACGTTCGTGACCGGAGAACCTTCAGTTCTTTCAAACTGGATTTATATACACGCTTGAAATTCTCTTCAATGTGGTCGTCTGACTCCGACTCTGTATTTCGAGTGTAGTATTTCCTTTCCTCTGTTTATCAGTTCATACTTTAAACGGTAACGCATCACAGGGTTAATGTCATCTATCGATACGATATCTTCCGTCATAACATGATTATGACTGTCTTGCGTCATCACACTACCACTACAACTTAAGCCTCTGACCCACGGGACAGATTGCTCCACTAGTTCTTTTTATTACGGGAGTTCTGTGATTTTTGGTAGGATCACTAGTAACTTCGCGTTACTCCGCTATTGGTACTGCTAACTTTAGAAACCGTTTCTGGGTTGCTACAATCACAACTGCAACGCTTGGGCTTTCGGGTTTGCGTTCTATTAACAGGCGACGAATTTCCAACTCTGTTCCGATCCATCAGTCTGATTTTCTCGTGCTGATGGCTGGTTACGGTTGTTCATGTTTCCTCGATACTGCCTGTATCTACCGCCGCGACGATCTCTGCTTCGCCGGGTAACATACTGCACTGGAGGGACGCCTTCAGCTTGTACTTGATTTGTCCTTCGTAGCTTCGGCTGCTCAGGCTTAAACGATTACGTTGCACAAATCCGCCATCACCATTATTTCTCCGGTAATCAGTAGTTTCGAAAGTAAGTTCAAATTTTCTTATCGTTTCCAACATGTCCGAGAAGCTTAACGCACGCATAGCTACCAAATGGCGCTGATACGTGACTATCAACAATGCCACGAGGTAATTGCACAATTGTGTTTCGGACACCAGTATCCAAATCTCAAATATGGGTAAATCTTTCAATGACAAAATTTCCTACACTGCTATGCTCCTTATGGTCAAAGGGCATGGTCCTTAGCCTGATTAGTTGGCTACAAGTCAGTTGCAGTCCTAAAATCGTTATATTCATAGAAATGATTCACATTGGATCGATACCAATACAACGCTGATCCTTTGAGAATGAATGGGATTATCTGCAGTTACTGATGTCTGGGAATTCCAATTTGGCCGCTGGTTCGAACTGCTGAAACTTTGGACTAACATACCAGATCGATCAGCTGAAAACGACGTGATTAGCAGGAAGACAATAGGCATAGATGATGAGTATGTTTACCTAGGCCAGCTTAAAACGTCGAATACCAAGTTGACTGATGAAATAAATATAAGATGTGAAATGGCGTGGGGTTCGTTTGGAAGACTACCCTGTATTTTTAAAAGCAGACTACCAAAGTGTCTGAAGCAAAAAATTTATCAGTGTCTTACCAGTGATAATGCACGACTGTGAAACTTGAACATTGAATGCGTAAACGACTCAAAGATTAAGAGTCACACAAAGAGCAAAGGAGAGATGCATGCTAGGAACAAAACTAAGAGGAACAGGAAGACAAATGAATGGATTCGCGCACGAAGGTAGAAGATATAATCAAGACTGCGAAGATGAAGTGGAGATGAATTGGTTACATAGCTAGACGAACAGATGGAAGATGGATAACAAATGTACTACACTGGATTCCTAGAGAAAAGAAACGACCGATTCGACATCCAAATGGAAGATGGGTAGATAAAATCAAGCGTTTTTCAGGTGCTATATAGATGAAGATTGCATCAGACCAAGATATGTGGAAACAAAAGGAGGAGACCTTCATCCAGCAGAGGATAGAAAATGGCTGTAATGTGATATATACATCGAAATACAAACTTAAAATTTTGTATGATTTTTTCAATTTCATCGCGACGCACAAAAAGAAGCCAAGTGAGGCCAAGCTCTAATTTTTCGTTAATATAGAGTTTAGGATAAATACTTTCAATGCATCCAACATTTAGGTGCCACTAGCTGCAACCTTTGCGTAAAACGCGTTGAGCGAGTGAATTCTTTGCTATGATGCGTATAGAATCCACACCTTTTGTGAATTAATGATAGCGGAGAAGTAAAGCGGTTAACAGTAGTAACGATTTAATGGAATGGGAGCTGGTATGAATAAGTAATTGATTACTCATTAGAGGCATGGGTGGGAATGGGGCCCATGCTCTGATTGAAAAAGGGATGTTTCCTCGCCTGATTAGCCCTAAGCTCTGTCAGCAAATTGGAAAATTTTCTACGATTTACTAATCCGTAACACAAAATATGTATTTTCCTAGTCGTATGCGCACAGCGTACCTGAAATATTACTACAGAAGGTACAAGTCAGACGTCCACTTCTAAACGGGTCCTTGTGCAAACATATTGAAATTGATATATTGGCATTGTTGCATTCGTTTTATAGCTTTCGAACGCATATTCCAGAAGTCTTCATATTCATTTGAATTTCGTAGGAAAGTAAAGGACAGAAATGTAACAGTAAAAGTTGTATATTATTTTGTTTTTCAAAATTATTTTACAAAAGTAAAATATTAGTAAACTACTGTGTTCTCCAAATATTTTTAAGATATTCATACGTGCAATTTTTCCCTAGCGTTTATAAGTGTATAACAAGCGTTTGTGACAATTTTACTAACAGGCCTTGCGGCGCTAACATGAAAATCCAGAATTTTCATTAAGACCCATTTGAGATATTTCAATTCGTAATCTGGAATTTTTCAGCGATGATTGTTTGAACCCCCGTAGGAAAGAAAAGTGATTCTG
>JAGDQP010000151.1:92747-106713 GCA_022664845.1 Lepisma saccharinum
ATATATATATATATATATATATATATATATATATATATACAAACGTACCCTGTTAGTAGGTAAATACAGAGTGTATAAAAAATTAACGCTCAAAATTTAAGAGGTGTTTGCTGAGATATTAATAAGAAAAACCGTTCCTATAAGCATGGGGGAAATTGCGCTTCGTTTGGGAGATACATCGCCTCCAACTTGGAGCCCAAAGTCTGCGCCTAACAATGGGAAGAATGAATTAATAATTCCCGATAAATCAGAAACGACTCATTGAATGCAGATTTCGTTTCCAGAAATCTGCTAAGAGCATGGATTAGGAGTGAAAACATGTCATCAGATTGTCAGTGTTGCCAACGTTGTATAATGTTTAAATATTTCAAATGGCACTACGTCATGTAAATATTTCAAATGGCACTACGTCATGTTATTAGGTATTTGTCGTCTTTTAGTGATTATAACATGCGTAAAGCACACACCGCAGTGTTTTAAACTATGGATAAGACAAAGGTTTTCGCGATCTTATAGAAACTACGCATTGTTATAGGATATTTCATCTGATATCCCTAGTTTATAACATTGCGGTGTTATCACTAGAGTATCCCAATAACACTACGTAGTGCCGTTTGAAAGTTTTTAACGTTTTACCAGGTTTGCTACACTGACAACCAAGTGGTATTGTGTTTTCACTCCTGATATCCACCGTGTTAGAAATAGTGGGTTTCCGGGTGGTGTCAGTTTGTTCTTACCAAACAGAGATTCAAAGAAGTGTTGGTGGCCAAACCGGGATGGGGAGGGGGCGGAATATGAGAACTCGAATTACCTATAATTACTAGTATTAGTCCATGGACTATTAAAAACATATCCATAAACTAAAAAAAAAAAAAAAAAAAATGCAAATGAATTTCGCTACTCTATGCTGAAAGCTGTATTAAAAGTTTATATTACATAGTTACACACACCTACAACTGGCCACCATTTAGAAAAAAATGACACCAAGAATTGTATTTTTTGTCTTCTGAGCTACTATCATTTTTCTAGAAGTTATCATCTGTTCTAATGTTGAAGAAGTCTGAGAAGACGGGAACTGTGCGCAATAGGGGACGTAGTGGTCGATCAAACACCGCTCGGCAAGGGTACTTGTAGCAACCACGTTGAACATCTCCACATTAGTACTCGATGATTACAGGCGATATAAGCTGCTGACAGAAGTCCGTATTACGGGTGCTGCATGAAAACAAGTGGCATCCATGTAAGATTCAAAGGTAAAAATACCTAAATGAGGATTATGGTTAGAGGCTGTTACTGTTACACAACGGACTCTTAGGGCCATATTTATGAACAACCCCCCAAGAGTGGGTGGCTCCCAGGGGCATTGAAATTATATACTCCTGGGAGCCACTCAATACTTGGGAGTGATTCATAAATATGGCCCTTAGAGTGGTGCATGAGGATCCAATCCTTTGTGTGAGTTGTTTAACGACAAGGTCCTGTTCTACTTCCTCGGCGAGGATAATAACATAACCATCGTTATTGGTCTGATACCAGCCCATTATCGACATATGACAGTGCAGACGGTGGCGGGAGCAAGGGCATGCTCTGTTGTGGGATGTGAGGCATACGAATTCTGCGGTCGGTGTTCATCAATGGCAACTTGACTGGTGGATGATATCTAGACATACCGCCTATTAAAAGCCGCCATCTTGGATTTAGGTCGAGAGTTTTAAAAGGAGGAGGGGGTCATGTGACGTCGTTTTAGGCAGCTCGTTCCCAGAAATTAAAAATATGAAGTATATTTCAACTACGTTTATTTCTGTAGGCGATAAAATAATAAAAACAATAAATTATGTGATCCACGGGTCGGTCATTTTGCCGCACACACTACGTCATTCTTTACAATCCTTATGGACTCTGCGTAACACCAATAATCTGTATCCGTTGCTTGATATGATGTAAGTCGTTGGAATTTTCCGCGATACACCACCACCTTCTCCATGGGCCCGCGCTGACCGATCTAACATCTCCGAAATTGAAGCTTCAGCCACTTTCACCGCCTCTGCAGAGTGGTGCCGTGACGCGCCATCTTGCTGGGAAAAGGAGGAAATCCCTTCAGGATTCAGCAGTGAGCTCTTGAGAAGGATTTCCAGGTATTGTTCACCATTCAACTCGACATGGATGAACACCAGCCGTACAATTCATGTGTCCTATGTCTTACACCATATCGTAATCTTCATTTGCCACCTGCTGTACTGCCATCTGTTAATGGTGAGTTGGCATCAGATCCATAACGATGGTTCCTTTTATTGCCCTCACTGTTGACATACGACCTGATCGCTAAAGCACTTACACAAAAGAAACATTGGATCCTTTTTCTATCGCTCTTGATTCCATTGCGAAAACTGTAACCGATTGTCTGGGTCGTTCTTAAGTATTGTTGCATTTGCAGCTTATATGATGCCATCTGTATTCATACAGAACCCATAATACGCACCTCTGATTGACAGCAGATATCACCAGTAATCTCGAGTTTTCCGCAGTGGTTCCCACAAGTCTCCTTGCCATGTTCTTGCCGGTTGTGGCCTTTGATCGTTCACTGCGTCTCCTGTCGCACACAGATTCCGTCTCCTCAGATTTCATCAATATCTCAACACGTTGATTGTGCTTTGTGTCCTCTGTGATTGACATACATGAACTCAGCTGCAATTACCCAATGCCCTGGTCTTCAACAACTTGTCACCAGTAAAATCTCGATCCATTCGTGAAGGGTTAGCACCATTCCGAATCACCTGCAACGACAGAAGGACAAACCATTACCTTTCGCCAAATACCTGACCTCATAGTACTTATCTAAAGAAACAAACATAGGTGCAAACCGACTTCACATTTGAATTTCTGGGAACGAGCTAGCCTAAAACGATATGTCACATGATACCCTTTCCAATTAAAAATCTCTACACAAATCCAGTATGGCGGCTTTTTAAATGGCCGACATGGAGCCCCGTCCTTCCATTACTGACATCCAACATTTGGTCTCACGCTCTATAGCCGTTTTCTACTTACCACGCTGTTTCTAGACTTCTCTCACTCTGATATATATATATATATATATAAAAAAAATTCTGTTGGAGTTGAAATTTCGACATTAAAACTGGCGATAACTTTGTAACGGTTCATTCTAGAAGAAAAATTATAAATAGTGGCTTAAAAAAAAAACGATCGTTCATTTTGTACGAGCTTTTAACTGTGTGATGTTAATTTTTAATACAGCTTTCGGCATAGAGTACGGAAAAAATATTTTTATTGTGTACATTTTTAGGTTTCGGATGCTTTTTCAGTAGATTCCGTGGGCTAATACAAGTAATTATAGATATTTCAAATTCTCATATTACACCCCTTCTTACCGTCCCCGTCGGGGGTCTCAGATGGCCACTTTTCTGAATCTTTGGTAAGGAACAAAATTGCACCACCCACAATATTGTATCATCAAATTGCAAAATGATTCTAAAATCCGGTGACACAGTGCCAGGATGCCAAAATGTGCCAATAAGAAAACTCACTGAAACAAGTTCCGGAAGAGATATTTCAAACAATGCCTTGTTTTGATTTATCTAGAATTATAATTCTTCAATAACTATTATTATTATTATTATTATTAAATAATTGAATAACTATTCAATAACATCACATTGTTAGGCGTCGACTTCGGGCTCCAAGTTGGAAACGCTGTATGTCCCAAATGAAGCGAAATTTCACCCATGTTTGTAGAACTCCTTTTCTTTGATGCCAGCAATCACCTCGTTAAAATTTTGTCGTATTTTTGTTACACCCTGTTTATTTATTATTAAGAATTCAGGTATCCCATTTTGCGAAAATGTACTTCAAAACATTACACGTATACTTCAGGAGATACACAATAGCATTTGATTCAGTTCTCTAAAAAAAAAGAAAAGAAAAAGCCACCCGTCGTGTTGGACAAATGGCCGCCCTGGAAGAACTTGGCTTACAATAAGTTTTTCAAAACTCGTTTTCCTTCCCTCATCATGTATGTACGAGCCCCTAACTTTTTTTTTAGTGATTCTTCAACTAACACTCTTATGGCTGGTTTTCATGAAAGCTTGCGTTTCTTGCTTTGCTTGCGATTTGGGTGAGTAGCCAATAGAAACCCGTGTTACACTTACCGTACAATAAAACACGTGTTTCAATTGGCTCTCACCCAGATCGCAAGCTTTCATGAAATCCAGCCCTTAGTCAGTAGCTTTCCATTCCTTTTTCCTGTCCGGTGCTCGTCGAGGAACATCATCCCTCCCAACTTGTGATACACTTAGTTCATAGCCGCCATCTTTACCCATAAATGTCAATGGAAACTTACTCTTTCTTTGCTGTTGGCAACACTGCCAAACTACGGGAGAGCAAAGCAGAAGATATCTCCTGCAAGGCAGCAGGTGCGCATGCTTGCCGCAACTTGGTGCAGACTGCAGTGGCCTGTGGCTTTATGTCATGAATTCGAAATATATTACGTAGAAAGAAATAATTATCAGATATTATAATGGTGTTGTTAATGATAATAGTACTAGCAAAACTGTAGTGGAACACGACGTTATGTTTATACGCTATTATTGACATCAGAAACCCTGTTGTTTGTTTAATGTGTGAATTTGTGAATAGGTGTCTTCAGTAAAAATGTAATTTCGTTGCTATAGTGATCTGTAACAGACATCTGCATCTTAAAAAGAAAAACAATATCCTACTTCGAGTGCTTTCCGTGGAAAAAAATCGCTGTGATTTGGTTTCAAGGTTGTATTTAGTTCATGTTTGTATTTAGTTTGAGTAGCAAGCATACTTTCTAGAGAACGGTATTATGCAATTTAAATCACGGTGTAGTATCAAAGTTGCTTTTTCTAAGCGCAAGTAAAGACTAGTGGATAAAATCTTGATTAGGTCAGCCAGCTAGTGTGCCATATCTACGTACGACCCATACCACTCGCTTACTTGCAAATAATTATCATACTACTAACACCTAGCGACATCATGCAAAGTCAGGGATATAGATGACTGACCCGCTCTATAAATAGCATTAGCAACTTTTTTTTTAGTGCGGGCAAGGTTTAGTGTGGTTATTTAAAAGGCATTACTTTAGCAGACGGCTTTACCAAATATAACTGTTTTTTTTTACTGTTTTCGCAATTCCGATGTTAGTCTAGTTCCGGTAATCATAGGTTAGGTTTTTTCTTGTGATTTTAGTGTTGAAGTGAGTAGTAGTAACATTAGTGTTCTTCCCTATTAATAGTTAACATGTATTCCACCTGTAAGTTTTTAATTTGGTAGAGACGTCTGCTAAAGTGAAACAATTAAAAATATTCGTTACATAAACACCGCCAATGATCCAAAAAGTGTTACGAAAAGGCACGTATCATCATTATTTTGTTAATTGCCCAGTAAGTGATCAACAGATGGAAATATGGTATGCGGAGAAGTACTAATAATGTGTTTTATGTTATGAATGACACATATTTTGCTATTAAAATCATGGACACAATGTCGACTTGCGACTGAGGGTAGACGGGTTTGATAGGTTAGATTAACTGTTTCGTTACATACGATGCAGTGACAACACACTCCATATGCTCGACCCCAACATGGGAGCAACCCAATAGTTCCACGTTCTTTTAGCTTTTTCTGTCTATTATGACAGTTCCAAAACTATTTTTTTTTTTTTTAAACACTGGCACACGTTGAAAATATTACAATTCTCCTCCGTAGAGAGATTTATTTAAAGGTAAAATGATACGGTTAAGGAGATGTGGAGTCTATGAATATTAATAAATGTAAAGGGCTGCCGTCTCGAATTAATGTAGCTACAATAAAACAGAAAGGCTGTGAAGAAGAGAGAACTTTTTGCAGTAGCGGAAAGTAACTTAAGGACGGGAATTAGAAAATGTCCGTTGTGGTGATGGCAAGATGCAATGACTGGCTTTAACTAACCCGCCTTCGCTCTTTTGGCAATGCTTCGTGTCTGTGCTTGAATCATCTTCCGCCTAATATATCCTTTATCGAGATGTGCGAACTGTGGAAGTCTCTTAAAGACGCGCTCGGAGTAATGGGTAATGGCCGCTTGCATTGTATGGATGCAAATAGATTGTGAAATTGAAGGGATTCACACGTCAATGAAATCGATGCATTGAATCTCCAACATAGATACGGAGGTGACCACAGCGTAATTGAATCATCAGATTGCAAAATTATAGGAGAAGTAGTGTAACGAATGTTCGACATCTGCGTTTTACATCCGAGACTAGTGACGGCGGGAATGTCCATGGTCATTTTTTGCCTCTTTTTTTCTCACAAGATGTGTTCTACTACTTATTGGATCAAGTGCAGCAGGGGCTGGTCCTTTTCTATAGTATGCTCCCGGAAGTTCTTTATACATTGTGTACAAGGGTGTATGCTGAAGATCTTTGTAAAAGAGCAAGTAACTTCTGGTTTTCTAATAGGACTAACAAATTGAAGTAGTAAGTTTTCTAAATGAATGGCTTTTGCAATAACTGGAGGTTAGATCAAGCACTTCAAACTAACCTAATGCTACTTAGGGTCAACCGTAACTTCTCTCCAAACCCAACTTAGAGATCTTACGCAAAACAACGGGGGGAAAGTTATGAAATTTGAAGAAAAAGGGACTGCTCCATTTTAGCCACTGCAAGAACCTGGTACTCTTTAATTTTCTTAAAATTGTTCGTTTATTTTTGTGCTTGAGATTCAATATACTACGTTAACTGAGGTTTGGTTATGTTAGATTGCATCAAATTTGAAAAAAAAATGAGAGTAACCATGAAGGAATTGCAATGGAGCAGGTCCTCCAAAATTTGTTTTTAATTAGTCGTCCTCTTACCTAAGTTATGTATGATGGAGGGGGCAGCCATTTACTCGCTTCTGGCCGGCATGGGTGTCCCAAAACTGGAATAAGCCCAGGTTTTGGATCCTTTCAATCCTATAGGATTCGTTCAAATCACTGCAAGGAGCAAATTATGGATATACCTCTTTGGCTGTTCAGAATTTCCATTATTAATACACTGGAGTCCTGATTAACCAAATGCGACACAGTAAAGAGTAATTTTTTTATTTTAGCAGTTTGCAGATGCTGCATTCGATTTCTACTCTTAATTTGGAACAAATTATTTGAAAAATTGATCCAGTGTTCATTAAAAACACAGTATAGTAATTATAAATCACGTAATTTTTAAATCGAGTCGCCGTAGCTCAGTGGTAGAGCGTTGGCGTAGCACGGGAGGTCCTAGCGGCCGACCATCCTGACTGAGGTTTTCCCAGGTTTCTTGTCACCAGGCATTTGCCGGGATGGCACCTTCAGCATAATAGAGATTGGCTTAACGGTTCTTTCATAACTGTTATAACAGTACTGTAACAGTTATTTTAAAACGGGGTTGATTGATTTAAATCAAGTTATTTATTTTTTTAAAGAAATCAGTGATTTAAATAAAAAATATATATTTAAATAAAGTAGGAATAAAGTGCAGTATTTTAAATCATTCTGAGGTTTGAATCATATGTAAGCTTGAAATTTACCCTTTAGTCCTTTAGTACTATGTGATAGGCTCTTACGATGTAAACCAAAACCTAGAATTTTAACATACTATTTGAGTGGTTCAATTTATATTACACGCGATATTTTAGAAGAGAACGTAGGAGCCCAGTTCACATTTTAAGTTTACAGTTTGTGTTACAAATATGTTTATTTTGTAACACATGTAAAACAAACACACAGAAAACAGAAAATCCAGTTTTTGCTTCCAAAATTGTTGTTTCGTTACATTACCTACTGTACTTTGTGATTTGTATCAAATTATGATTTCTTCACAACTTGCTCAAAAGCGATTGATACTCAGTGGAAGTGTAAAGTTTACCTATTTGTATGCTGAAGGATGAAAATGCAGAACTGCGTATCCACTATTCTTATGACTGCATTATATAGCTCTCATTGTATTGAATTTTATCTAAGGCTTTTAGACATCTTTGGATCAGACCGAATTTATGATTATAGGAGAATTGGTAGAATGAAGAAAGTGGGAGAAAACTAGAGAACCCTGAGAAAATCCACGCACACAGAACCCTGAGAAAGCCCACGCACACAGTTTTTGTTCACCACAAAGCCCACATGACACGAGCAGGGTTTGAGCCCAAGCTCCAGAGGTGAGCGTCTACTACTTAGCTACGGCGGCTCCAAAATAGCTCTCATACTTTATGGAATATTATCATAGGGTGTTACCAGATTGATAGTAGAGATTTGAGGGCTGAAAACTCAAGTGAAATGTACTAAAGTTTATCTTCGTAAACTTACGATATCCTTAGGAAGATGTAGACTGGAGAAAAAGGCCAATTGCGATTATAAAATCTAGAAATGCTTAGGAAGAAAGGAAGACCCAGACGGCATTTAAGAAGGAAAGCTGATACATAGAAACGTTGTAAATTGTTTATTTTTCGAACGTAATCAGGGTGTATACCCCTGTGAAACCACTCCAGTCATCGTTTATCGACGAAAGTTACCTTGAAGTTTCCTCTACATGTTAACGTTCCTTACCATAAGTAACACCATATCTTCCTTCCATTTCCAAATTATTACTTCTTGTAATTGCCTATTTGCCATGGGTATCGTCCGTAGTGAGCACCACATATTTGTGAAGTTTACTTTAGTTTTTATTGGTTAAGACATTAAAAAAAAACTAAGGAGCTTTTTCAGTGCCGCAAATTATTTAAATAAATAAAATTGATGTAAATCAACAAAAATTATATTTTTTTAAAAAAATCGATTTTTTTTCAACCCTGTTTTAAAAAAACTAAAAATAACAGTTTAGAATATCTCTTTAGAACTGGGATGTATTGATTCGCGCACTGTCAAGAAACAGGATAAAAGCACCATTTTTGATTAAATTAATTCCCTGTAGCCTCTTATATGTGCAGTAGTGCATGTTAAACAAATATATAACCTTATACATGTGTGTAAGGCGTATACGAGCAAGAGTCGTGCACTGCTGTTAAGACTTGGAACAGTAGTTCATATCAGAACTTTCAAAAACTTATTTTATGAATTATCGGTGATTTCACTAACTGGTGGGGTGGGATCATTGCATCAAAATTATTTAAATCGGGGACGTATGAAGTTTTATGTTGAATTAATTTAATTTTAGGCTATATAATATTTTATGTAAATTTCATACTCAGACTCCAACCGGAAACCCTTGGACCCCTTCCAAAACCAACTTCTTTATACGTGCCATACTTAAATGTACATTGTAGTTGGTAGTGGCTTTTATAAATATAATTTCTTACCCTTTACGCGAACGATTAGTACAAATATAATTGAATTAAATAGTTCATATTTTTTCTGGTCAAATGAGAACAATTTGACAGTAAGCCTGTGAATGAACAGAATAATAGAAATGTGAATTACTTCCAGAAATAATTTTTACCTTTTTGTTTCGTAAACACAGACGCACAAAATATTGCACTACATTAGTATACGGAATAATAAAACATTAGCAAACTATTAGACTATTTATATTCTTTCGTAAATACAGGTATGCAAAATAGTGTTAGTTCTTACATTACTTAAATGATGTAATGAAATAAACATTAGCACACTATACATCGCACAGGGACTGAGCATTTCTTTTTCCGTAATTGTGATGTTTGCGTTTGTATCGCACATCATGAAAAGAATCTAAGCTGACTTGCATACATACTTTCGTGGAGTTTGTAAAATGTTAAAAAAATGATTATAACCATGGTGCAAAATCCTGAATCGGGAGGGGGGGGGGGGGTTAATATGAGGATTTCACTCACCAACATGATAGCTGTATCCAATACATCTATTTTAGTAAAGTTTATGATTAAGAAAATGTCGCATAGAAAGGCGTATATTGTTAAATTAATATGGTTTAATGGGGCAATATAGATTAAAGCAGCATGCATAAGATTTGCTAAAATAATTAGATGTAAGGTACTTGCGGCAAATAAGGCCCAGCTAAGAAATAATCGTCTATTACCAGACTATTAAAAAGTGCACGCAATGTTGTATGGATAAATTACCTTGAAGATTCGTTGGCATAATACTTTTGTGACATGTTTTATTTCATTCTAATTAAAAATTATACATTTTACAATTTTGGTATCCGATTCATAATTAGCGACGTAGAATATCTCTATATACCCAATTTCATATCCATGGCTTTTTTAAAAAAAAATTGTGTCCGCCATTTTGAATTTTACAAATGTGATGTCAGATTCGTACTCAGCCACCTTTTAAATCTATATATACTAAGTTTCATACACATTGAAACACAGCTTCCTGTTTTGTCCACGCCCCCTACAGGCCCCTTTCAAGCTAAATATTTCACATGTAACGTGTGCTCGGTGTGACCTTTCCAACGATATATCATACATGCAGATCCCCGCGTACCACTTCCCCGACATCCCTTGTGATACATCGTTCGGATGACAATATTAGAAGGAATCTTCAAGAGGTAGATGTTCGTGATGAAAAGTGGTTTGATATTTCCCAGGATAGAATCCAGTGGCGAACGTTTGTTACTGCGGCGATAAGCTTACGAGCCAAAGAATAAGTGATTTAATTAAATGTACGCCTTGGAATGTTTGACAGTCTTTTCACATTAGGTTATCTCACCAACAATCATTTCTCTTTTTATATTGTAGCGTAGTAGTGTAGTACATTGTAAACGTAATAGTTATTCCCATACGAATACGGAGGTTAAGAAAACTCAGTGACATGAAAATACACTGAATGGAATATTGCTTTTTCTCAGGCACGATGTAAGTCAATAAGTAACAGAACAGTCAGAGAGTTTCTTTATGATTTTTAAAAATATTTATAGCGTATCTTTCTTACGTGTCGCATGGAATTTTTTAACAAATAAAATCAGAACCCTGCGTGTGGAATTCAATCCTCAGATGCTGGAGTGTTACCCTCAATAGCAAGATTAAAGACTACTCCGAATTCCTTCTCTCTCTCGATGTGGGAACTGGTTCAATATTAGGTCTATGAAAAGTTAGTAAATATATGATAATTTGCGCTGAGCCATTGAGAGGAGTAGGACAAAGAAAATGAGGATAACATTAAACTCGTTAATTCTTACAATTTCATAGTGTTAATGCAAGTTGTAATTTATTTTATACAGCTGTAGAATTGTGGTTGATAACTACGAGCGACGTGTTAGACACATAGAATCTTTGTTTGTAATTAGTGTGTGCAATTTTTTCTTTAGTTAGTTGAAGGCGTCCGTTGACTGTAACGTGTAGTTTGTACGTTTGTTAGTATATCGAAGTGGGAAAGGAAAATTAATGTAGTGTATTTTCTACAAAATACTTTTTCACAGATTATGTGAAGTTCATTGTAACTGTGAGACTTCTGTCCATTTTAAAATTGAAATCAGAACACTTTAACATGGAGCGGAAGGTAACCATCAAACAGAAGACAGGAGAACAGGAACAGCAAAATAAACCGTCCAGAACGGCATATTCTCCAAGCAGACAGAAGAAAATAAAGGAAGGGGTTGAAATACAGGATAAAAAATTGGTTGAAATACAGGATAAAAAATTGATTGAAATACAGGATAAAAAATTAATAAGAGCTTCTCAGATTAGCGTAAGTAGAGTAGGAACAGGAAATGTATACTGAGAACAGCTTGGATTGTAAAGTAGCATTGTATTAAGTAAATACTATTATTACGGATATATGGGCATTGGGGGATTATCTTTCGTAGTAGCAGTATCCTTATCAGAGTATTTTTATAGGTAATCTTAGTAGTAGAGGAAGTTTAAAATGTATTTAGCCGAAAGAATTGCGAGCTTAGTTCCCGGGTTTAGACGACGCACCAAATAAAGTTCATAACCCTACTTTATAGCTTCGTTGTTCTTGGAAAGTTAATTTGAAACACAATGTTTTTATTGATTTGTTAGACAAACGTTTTGTACTTGCAAGTGTTTCTTTGAACGTTGCTTGTGTAAGTGCTTCACGTGTTCTGATTTTTGTGGAAGATTCCTGCACCAAGCGGATTTACTGGAATCGCATGTACTAATAAAAATAATTTGACTTGTTCGGAAAATACGTTTTTACACTCAGAAAGAGCTACGTTTTTCAGTAGTTGAGCATATTCTGTATTAATCTGTATGTTCGGGAATTTGGAACAATGATGAGAACAGGAAGCTAAAGTTGTACATTGGTTTAATTGTAATTGACACATTCATTCCCGTCGACTTGTGTTCAGTAGCTGGGTATTCACTTCAGCTAATAAACAGTATCACACCTGGGTTTCGTCACCAGACCAAAATTGTAAAAATATCTCGTCTTCGACGTGAGATAAACAGAGTTGGACGGGAGAAAATCCTTAGGTCACGATTTTTTATGCGTAAAGACACCAAATATATGCTGATGCTGATGACGTTCAATGCTATATCTCGTCCGACCCATCGAGCATAGTTAGTTCACTCCAGTACTTAAAGTCAGATATTAGAAACATCTGTTCTTGGGCACGTGAAAATGGATTAGAAGTTAACCCATTGAAATCAAAATTCATTATGATCGGATCACGAAAGATACTTTCCTCCCTTAACACCGTAAACATCACTGGCCTAGATGTAAATGGCGTTATAGTTCCCTTAAGTGAAAGCGTAAACGACCTTGGTCTATATATAAACAAACACTTAACCTGGACAGAACATGTGAACAACCTTTGCAGAAAAACGTATGGCGCATTACATTCTCTTGGCCGTTTAAAAAGTTTTCTCCCCGAATCCATCAAAGCCACTTTAGTGCAATTCCTTGTAATATCACAAGTGGATTACTGTGATGCTGCTTACATGGACCTTACTGAGGACCTAGCAAAACGCTTACAACGCATCCAGAATGCCTGTGTCCGCTTCGTCTTTAACGCAAAGTACTTCGACCATTTATCACACTATTATAATAAATTGGGCTGGTTTGATCTTCGCACGAGACGCCGTCAACATGCTCTAAATTTACTTTATAAATTAGTCACAACGAAAAAACCGTCATACTTGTCATCCAGGTTCAAATTTCTCAGTGACACTCACTCTTTAAACACCCGCTCTAAAGAGAACACGGTACTCTCAGTGCCAAATCATAAATCAGAGTACTACTCAAAATCCTTCACTGTGTATACTACTAGAGCTTGGAACGAAATCCCTGCACACATCAGGGACTCAGGTTCTCTATTAACATTTAGACGAAAACTAAATTGCTTTTTATTCCAGTCACAATTTCCTCTGACTCACTAGACACACGAATGTACAGATCAACACGAAACTATATTATATATCATCATTATTTTTATTATTTACTCTCTAGTTAGTATTTTTTCTCTCTTTTAGTAATCACATTATGATTGTAATATTATATATTTCTTCATTTTTAATTGTAGTTGCTATAGTGTGAATTTTCGTGTCCATTTTTTGTTTGTTTTGTAGTGTTTAATTATTTATATAATATAAATTTGATGTAGAATGTTTAAATGGTTGAGTGGAAGAAAAGGTTATGCCTTAACTCCGCCATTCAAAATAAGAATAAATGAAATGAAATATATCTTGTCTGGACAAGTAAGATTTATTTATGGATGCTTTGAAGTTAAAAACATTACCACTATGGAGTCTTTGTGTGGTATGGGGAAGTTTGCGTTCATGACTGATGACTAAATCTACGATAATTGTATTGTATTGTAGGTTTCCTCTACAGGAATGCAATATATTGACGCTTATTAGAAAATACGGTTCAAAAAGAAAAGTTCAATTTACGTTGTATCGCGTTCTATTTCTTCGATTTATTTTTAGATTATGGGTCATTCCACGTGAAATCAACACACACGTTGAACCTGACCCCCTCACATTTCAATGATTTTTGGTGTATGAAATGTACCAGTGGAGCACAGTAAACAAG
>JAGDQP010000151.1:119268-142198 GCA_022664845.1 Lepisma saccharinum
GTCATATTTATACGGAAGATGAATTTTCGGTGCTCATCATCAGTTTAGGAGTGCAAGAATTATGAAATAAATTAATTCCTAGATCGTTAGTTCTTCGTTTAAAAATATTCTCTTGATTTGATATTGGTTTAAAGTAAACCCAAAATTCGGTTAAGAAGAGGTCGAAGTTTTCGAATCTTGCTTCATTATTCTGACAGTTTTTGGTCGTCTCTAGAACAGGTGCCTACATTTCGATGCTTTCTCTTTCGGAAATTGTACCCGTTGAGAACTTATTTTCTTAAGCTTAAACGGTTGTAGGGTTGAACAGTTAAAGTTCAACAAATTGATAAAATGAGAAGAATTCATTGTGTGGAGGACCGATTTAACGTTTGAAGTTAAGAGTGCATTTACGAACAATTATATTTCATAAAATATGAATGTTGACGAGTACTTCTACTGTGAGCATTTTGTACTTACGAATAAAACTTCCAATTTTTCAGATAGCAGTTCTGGACGTTTTCTGCGTGATATCGGAGCATTACAGTATGGTGAACATGCGTGGCTGCGCATTCGAAATTACTCGCAAGAAAGCTACAGGTAAAGTTCCAGTAACATCTTTGCTGTAACTGCTTAGTATTAAGTTCCATGAATTATTATGTATAAGGCCCGGGAGAACTTTCTTTTTTTTTTCGGATCGAATACTAGGGTGAGATCTTTATGTATCTGATTGGACTCAGTTAACTTGATGGGGAATATTTTGACATTTTACCAATTTAGCATTTTTACAACATACTTCTGCCTTTTTCTGGTAATAAATATTTTTCTAATTTTCTAGCATATATTCGATTATTTTACAATTTCTTCTTCATATCTTTTTTTATTTATTTATTTATCTATTACGGGAGACTGAAAAGTTGATTCATATGGCCTTTGTAAAGTTGCTTCTGCGTATATGACGTGAACTTTGCCCTGCTGTAGCTCGAATTTCCATTATGGATACTTTGTTATTGGTGACAAGGTAACGGACGGCAGGTCCTGTTTCACGACAGTCAGGCAAAAGTAACTTCCGCATTACCTAGAAGATAGACTTCCGTATAATGAGAAATACGACAGTACTATTTTTTACTTTACTGGGAATATTTTTCCATTTTCCTGCCGTAATTTTTAATTTTATGGACACAATTACCGGACTTTATCGTGTGTATTGAAAATAAATTTAAATGTTGCTCAGTAGATACAACCCACTGTATCCATATTAAGCTTTTTACTTTTAAGTTTCTTACATCTTCCATTTGTCTGTTTCAGAGACAAAGCTATTTGTAAGGTAAGTAAAGAATGAAAAATTCCAGCAGTTGCAATCCTTGTAAATAATACTTTCTTCCTAACTTACTGTGTTCTGCGGAAATAAAGTAACCTGCTCCTGGCTAAGATTTGCTTCCAGAATTACTTTGCGTTATTTCGTAAGGCACTGTAAAGACATGAACATTAATCATTTGTTTTAAAAAGAAAAAATATGCTATTTGCTCAATTGTAGCAGTTATTCCATCACTTCCTAAAATTGTATAAATCCATAGTGTCATACTGCGTCTTGGCGACTGCAAAAGATACCGCCTTACTCGGAAGAGCAGCAGATTTACTAATGTATGTTGTATCGTAAATACTTTCATCTTGCTAACGTGACAGATTTCCAGTATCCACTAGTGTCGCGGGTACTAAAATGTACACACATCAGCATATTTTACGTATCTTCGTACTTTTTCACATATTTTTTAATACTTACACATGTAAACAGCGTAATTTACAATTAAAAACACACATTACATATTCAGTTACGTTTTGACAAATGCTTGACGACGCTAGAAGATAGCGAAAAGCTTCGCAGCAGATTAGACTACAGCATTTCCGAGACAAGTTTGAATTGTTTATCTTCCGTGTGCCATTAATGTATCTGTTGTGCCTAGTCGTTTCGTTTCAAGTACATCATGGCCGAACATAACTTGACACATCAGATCAAGAAGAGCTCTCTGTTTTAGAGGTTGCGACGTTTCAGAAGGTTGCCAGACTATTTGTGCACGAAGTGCGAAATGAGTGTGGTGCACGAGGACCAACGCTATAAGTCATATACGATCAGGACAGGTCATTTAATGTTTGCGAAAACACAGGAAACTCGCCTAGTTCGTGGTAAGCGGTTACTCAGCAAGGTAAAGAACCAAGAAAGAACATGGCATACTCTGTTTTCTCTGTTGAGAAAAAGTTCGGTCAGGACCAAATGGTGAACAGACGAAATGACCGGTTGCTCTGTGAAGTTCCTTCGGATTATTCCAGGTTTACAGCAACGGTGAGGATATTAGAAATGATGAGCGGCGATGCAATATGTCTTCGCGTTATTCCTGCTGCCTACATTGAGGTGCTAGAAGAGTTTTTAAACCACGGGTAGATTATATGACCAATAGAAGACCGTACGTGTCTGAGCAAGACTCCACACCTCCACGGCTCATGACACCCAACAATGGGTACCCTAAAATTTACATGATCATGTGACATCAAACTTGTGGCGTCTGAACTCACTCAGTTTAAATCCCATGGACTAGTATGTTTGTAGCTTTTTTGAACATTAGACTAATAAACATTCCCAAAGCAACATCACTTCTCTGTAGACCCCCATTGATCGGGTAATGTCCGAAATGAGTAGGGACCACTTAAATCGCGCATGTCGCCGCTTCAGGTCGCGTATTAAAGCCGTTATTCTGGTCCAAGGCGATTTAATCGAATAAACATGTACCGTAATTGAACTACTGCCGCACATTCGCAAGAATTTTCATCACACTATACTTGGAACTTCGTTAGATAGAGATGTTTTGTTTTGTACTCACATGTGTCTTCAAGTACCCTACGCACCGTGAATTAATGTATGAATTATTTAGTAAATGTACGTTGGGATGACCAAGAGAAACAAAAACTAAAACCAAGGAACATACTAGAGATGCATCAGGCGTGACGTTTGGGACGGCAAAGTATTACAAATGCTAATAACAATATAGAAGATCAAGAAACCAGAACAGAACTAAGACACGGAATTGTTTCCATTCCTTGGACATCATTGGATTAAAAATGATGCGGAAATAACCCAGACGTAGAAGGGAACACTTTCGCCAATCCGGAACATGACAATATCTGTAATAAAGTCATTGACAGTGTTTTGTTTTATCGGATTTTCATGCACATACAGCCAGATACGTAGTCTTAAGTCGTCTATTATTGCCCATTTCCAGTGTTCTATCTTTGAGAAGGACGACACGTTTTTCAAAAGGGCTCAGGATTTGCTAAAATCCGTTATGCGAGGTGTACCTGGATTTCATCAGGATAAATTCAGTATGTAAAACCCTCTCTCGGTTGTAATATTGTTTTCAGATTATTGGGTAGCCCTCCCAGTTTTCATACAACCAAAGACAATCTCTGTGTGATTGTTTTGGAACACCTTGTGGTCTTAATATGACTAAGGTTGAATCATCTGCAACTATATTTGCTCGTTTTAATGTACGTGCAACTTGCAGTATTGTTTTCTTTAAAACGATTCCTGCGTTTACAGCCTCGGATGTTTCAGGGTTTTTTTCAGCTTTTTAGTTTCTATTGTTCCTAAAATTGAAGTCCAGTACTCCTAAATAGTTGTTCAAGAGGAACAATGGATCTCCCAATTGTTGCGATTAGCCGTCATTGATAAGTGATAAGCCAGGCTGAGATTGCAATTTGTATACTCTATCCGGTAAGCATATAAAAAAAAAATATAATTTAAATTAAACTAATTCAGTGATCGCAACATATGGTAAAGAGGGATGTCATGCGAATAGCTATAAAGTATCTCAGAAGCAAGTTTGCTTGCAGATTCTACATGGATGTTTAGTGGTTGGTATCTTATATCCGGCAGTACTTTCTGGCGTTTTTAAAGTAAAACTTGAAATAAATTAGTGTTAAGTTTGCTTATTAATATCTATTATCTTTGCTGATCAAGAAAATGTGGAGCAATAGAAGTGTGTATGCAACTTAAAAAGTTGAGGTTTGATTGAGATTTTTCTGTTTTCGTGTGTACTGCTTGTCAAAAGTCTCTTGTCTGAGCTTATGGATTACGTATACAATATGAAGACATGAAAGTAACGAATTATATCCTAAAGTTAAAATATTTTTAGCTGTAGTATTCATTCGAAGTTATAATTAATGCTGAAGATAAGGCATCGTTTTATTTCGCTTTAGGTGGACAGAAAAGAATGTGCCATACTACTACAACTACGCAGTTGAGAAATCCAAACCTTATATGGAGCTGGGACTAGAGAAGAGTAAGGTTGTTACTGATTACCTGTGGAAGGTGTTCCATTCGCTTCACGAATATGTTGAAGATAAAATTCCAGTAATAAGACATTATGTAAGTAGCAGTGTCTTTGTGCTTATACATGACTCTGTTGTACTATAGCAGGGTGTCTACAGGTAACGAAAGTACCGAAAAAGTGCCAAAATTCTAAGGCTGGTAACGAAAGTAACGAATTTCAAAGGAGAGAAAGGAAGATAACGAATTTTTATTCTCATCCGTATGTGAGAAATACAGTTCTTCGTTGGCGTCATTTATTCACAAAGTAAGTTTTAAAAGAATCGTAATTCTTTATTAATGTCATATACAAAACAAAATAGATGACCTAAGAGCAAATATGCTGTTGAATGACAAAATATTTGAAATCAATACTGAAATTAATTATCTCTGTCAAATACTTGTCTCTGTTGTTTGTCTGTATATTCGCGTTATCACGTGCAGAGTCCTTTCCACTGCGTCATAATGGACGGAGTGATCCGAAAGGAACCGAACATTACCGAACTCCCACGTGTAGGTGGTGTGTGTTGCAATTATCTGGTTGAAATGGTTGACTGACTGTTAACTTTAGTGAACACGTGTTTATTGAATACCCTTATTGAAATATTTCGTACAGTTTTGAATACAATGTCAGGAAAAAATTCCTTCAATGACATTTGGCTTACTGATGATAATTTCAAACAGTGTTTGAGACCAATGGACACTAATAAGCATGCAGCCTATTGTCTTATGTGTAAAAAAAAAAAAAAAAAAGAAAAAAAAAAAAAAAAAATTGATATTGCAGGTGCATCGCCCAGTAGTGCTAGTTCTTCTGTGGACTCGGGTGTTCTGCAGCACAGTGTTGAAGACTCAGTTAAGCCTAGTTCTTCCATTGCTGTAACAAATGCTTCTAACAAAGGAGTCTTGTCATCTTTTCTTATTAAAGACGAAGTTACCTATTTTCATGTATGCAAGTTAAGCTAATGTGTGTTTATATATGTGTATACACACATACGTACAACTCAAAGGGAAAATCTGAAATTAAATTAGCAGAAGTACGTAAAAGGTGCTAAAAAGTAAATTTTTACTTTGTCATTCCTGTAGATACCCTATATAGTCACAGCTTCATGGAAACATTGTTTTCTTCTCTTGTCTTTAGGTTGAAATGGCAAATAGGAAATTCATCATAGTATGTACAAGAAAGAGAGATGGTAATTAAGTGTCCTGAAGTTTTCTTCTATTCAGTAATGAAGTACTAAGTAGCCTTAAACACTTCCAACAAGTGTGGCAGTGACAAACGTATGACCCAGATGACTTGACATTTGATAAAACTGAATTTGAATTTTATTTATGGAAACTTAAAAATTTGGGATTCAACTTAACTTTCTCAAGAACTCGGGTTTTCACTATTCACCTTCAACGAAATTTTTAGAAAATAAGTCGTACTATTTCTAGACTTTCCCTGGAACATCTTTCTGGAGATACTTCATGTGATTCGCCCAACCTATTTCCTTTAAAATTCAGTGAAACATTATTGGATATCAGTAGTGAACGTTCCCAAAATGATTTAATAGATAAGACCATAAGGCCGGCCTTATTCGTTTCGCAAAATAATCTGTCTCAAGATTGTACACTGTAGCGGTCTGGGAAACCTGGAAAAGTCTGGAAATTTTCTGAAAATGAGAGAAAAGTCAGGGAGTTACAGGAATTATCCGAGTTCTGCCCAATTTGTGGATGTTCCTGCCTATGAAGTGAAGCAGAGAAGGGAGTTGCACATAGAAGAATTAGTGTTCAAGCTACAAAATGATCTGTCATCCCTTACTTTTAACCTAACCATAACTATTTCATGGAAACATGTTATTTTAGTCTGGAAAACCGGGAAAATAGGGATTTTTTTTTTTTTGTTACTGCTCGCTGGACACCCTGTTATATTTTTATGGATAGAAAGATTCAAGTCAGATTAAGTTTGTAATTTCATTCTGAGTTTTAAAATTGATTTCTTTTGGATTTTATTTTTTAAATGCTTTTAAAAGAAGAAACTTTCTTTTTTAGCTGCAGAAAATTTTAACAACCCTGTTTACGTAACACACTTACTTGTTTCTACACAACACTAATACTTTTTGTAAATATATTTCTTTTTTCTCGCTATATAAGTAAGTGCCTGCCTCAAGTCGATGAATGCGGCAGCTAATTTCTTTTTAAAATTCATTACCTGTGTCTCAGTGCAAATATCAGACCAACTGTGGCCGTACGGATTCGTAAACATTGTTCAGTTTACAATCCTTAGTTGAACAATGTAGTGAGATAGAATCATAACTTCGTGATACTGCTTTATTATTCTGCGATTAATGTATTTCTTTAATATTCGCACCATCACGTAACTTATACAAGACTATAAGAAGCTATTAAGCAATTTTAAATGTGCTTTGTTAAAAAGAGTTTAATTTAAATAGCATTCATTAGATTACTATTTTTACTTATAATTATGATATTCAAATAACGTTTCATTGCTTTCTCGAAAAAAGGGTTTTCCCTCAAATGTTGCTGTAAAATATAGTAAAATAATTTTTAAAATTTAGTTTTGTCTTAATGCTTTTCCTGAATTTTTGTTTGTTAACTACCAGCAGGATGCATTTTTAAATTCTACTATATAAAGATAAAGAAGTGTTGAGTTACTTACGTGGTACTAAGATTTATTTAATGTAGTAGACATAACACCGTTGTTGTTTCGCAGTTTTTGTTTCAGAATGTAGGCAGATTGGGGGCTCCACAGTCTAGTGGTTAGAGCGTTGGACTCCTGTCCGTGTGGTCCCGGTTTCAAATTCTAGCTGGAGCACCCCACTTTTCGGCGTCCACCCAGCGTCGTAAGGCAAACTGGGAAGTCACGTAAATAAAGACATGACGACCACTTGGTCTAGAAAGCCCCTGATACGCCTGTTCGTGGTCAAAGTGACGCGCAGTGTTGACGCCTTGGCCGTCACTCAGGTGGACGCAGTTGCAACAACCACGGACAGATAGTGTTGGGGCAGGCTCAGGACCTGTCGGTCTGTAACGCCAGTGGTTATTATTATTAATAATATGTAGGCAGATTTGAAGTTAAAAGAATTGTTAATTTCTGGAATATTTTCATACGATATGTTTGTTCAAGCCGTTCGTGCATCTGTTCAGAAATGAAATCTGAAAGTAGGATAGTATTATATATATAATAAATCGCAGCCATATTCAATCCACTACTGGATGAGGCCTCTCCCTTGAAGGGAGGAGTTGGTCTACTGCTCAAACGCTGACCATCCGTACCATTCCATACGCTCTTGCTGTCCGGGGCTCCCGCATCATCTTCTCTGATGACCTGCTCCAAAACTATTTCAGTACCCTCTCCTCAGCTCTAACTGACCGTGGATATCCCAAACACCTCATCCGTAAGCAACTGGACCGTACCCGTAATCATCCCAACTCCAACCGACCTCCCGCGTAGCTCTCTTTGCTCCCAATCTTCTCCAAAAGCTTCTCAAACTGGTACACCCCATACTCACTGCGTCACCTGAAACTGAAAGAGTTTTCCCGTCGTACCCCAAAATTGTCTTCTGCAGACCTCCGAACTTCAACACGATTCTCACCAGAACTGGACCAGTCCCGCCCCCGCCCCCGGAACCTGGCAAGTGCAATAGACCCCGCTGCAAAACCTGTCCTATTTTTGATCCCAGTCTTTCTTCGTACATCCTGTCACTCACAAGACGTAGTCTTTCCAACACTCCGGCAGTTCAATGTCTTCCAACCTCGTATCTCCTACTTTGTAACCTATGCTCCGCCTTCTATGTTGGCGAAACACAAACTCCTCTAACATTCCGCATCAACAATCATCTATACTCCTCCAAATATCAACTTCTGCACCTCCCCATACCTGAACACACTTCCTATCACGGCTGCACCTTTGACGAAACCTTTCGAGTCAGAATCCTGAAAGTCCTGAACCCTGACCCACCTGGCACAGTTAAAAAGAGATGGGAGCAGACTACATCTCTATCCTTTCCGCAAACCATGAACCCGGCCTCAACTGCCTGTAACTCCCTGCAGCGCATGTCTTCTTCCTTTCTCTTCTTTGTTCCGTCCCTGTTTCACTTGTACTCTATTTTTCTACATTGTTTCTTTGTTCTCACCTTCTTTATTATTATTTCCCCTTACCTGCTCCCAGTAACCTTCGCACTTTCTTCTCCACTTGGTGTTTTCTCAGCCCCATCTAGTCATTTTCCCGCCTCCATAACCTAGCCACACACTCACTCTGCATTCTGCTGACGATATGGCGTTTCCGTAACACCAGTCCCGCACCTGTCCGCTCTGTCCATTTCCTCTCCTACCAGTTGGAAACGCTATTGCGAAACGTACTACTTTCCTATTGTGTGTTAAGTTATTGTACAGCTGTCTCAAGGATCTACCATGTAAGTATTCTTTTTTATACCTGTTTTACCGTTTTATATATTTTCACGTCTTGGTTGATAATTTAGTTCGGTGCATCCCAAATTAAATTTTACTCATGAAAAATAAGAATCAGGCAGTATCAATTTTCTCGATTTGACCATCACTTAATGTAGCGAGTTCCATACATCTGTATACAGAAACCTCTCTCTAGTCTGAAATTACGTGTACAGATAATCCAGTCATTCCTTTCAACTGAGATTAGTACCTGGAAGGACTTTTTTCCGAGCAAATAAACTGTACCAGCAAAGATGTCTTGTCCAAAGAATTAGCTTAGATTTTCTCTTCAGGAAACAAGAATGGGTATAGCACAAAAGTAAATTGAAAAAAAAAAAAAAAAAAAAAATCATCATTCCATAAAAACTTATGTCAACTTAGAAACAATGAAAAATCTCTTAAGCATTTTCCTGTGTGGGCGAGCAAAGCTAACGGAGCAAAATATGTAACGATGCGGCCGAAGCGGTATTTGGTTCCTACATGGGCATCGTGAGCGAAGCGAGATTCAGAAGGAGCAGTTGTGCAAAATGTCTGTAACGTAAGCTACTAGTAGTAGTGAACTACTTCTTTTTGGCACTTCACAAATTGAAAGTTTTGTGAACTCAGACATTTTATGTTGAACTGCATCTAGCGAACTACCAGTGACGACAACTTTTGGAACATTGGAACAAAAATTTTGTTCGCTTCGTTCGCAACTGATCGTCCACACAAGATAATACCATGCAGACCACAAAGTTTGTTGTTCGGATCAGCTGCAACTAGCAGAGCTGTGCGAAGTGACATGTGTAAAGACAAGTCTTTCATGATAAATGGAGAAAGTTCTTCGGACTGTGTAACACAGATCTACAGTAAAGGAGAATTCAGTTTTGTAAATCAAGGCAGCGTAGATTTTAATTTTTGTGTGTAGTATAATTTGTGTTAGAGGTGTTAATTTAATTTTGTAGGAAGTTTGGTTGCATTTACTGTGACCTTTTTCTTAGGTTTAGGTAGTATATCCGTATAAAATTAGTTAACTATAGATAAACTTGGACGCATCAAGATATGCGATGTCACTATACATTTTTGTGGGAAGATGTCCTGTGAATTCCAGTTATTGTCCTGGATAATCGTATGGGAAGAAAAGACTGTTGTGTATAAAGCTTGTAAACTTTGATTTTGAGTCATATAAAATTGCTTCACTAGACTTCGAGAAATATGGCATAGCTTTCTGCTTTAAATATGTAACTGTTATTAAGGATACGACATTTAAGAAAATATGTTTGGAATATATAGATAGTTGAATAGAAATATGGTTAGAAGATGACTACCATATTTAGTATTTGCTTAATATTAACGTATGTTTAAAATCTGACTGCCTTTTTCTGTTAAGCATATGTAATGCACATTCCAAGTTATTTTGTTTTACATTTTAGATATATTAGTGATTCTGAGGTAACTTTGCTAGGGAGACATTTTGCCACCTAGGACGCTTGTGTTCGTTTCTTACAGCAAAAAATATTTGTAAAACAATGTCGAACTTTGTCCCCTGCCATTTTAAATAGTCTCGATCTCGAAGTCGCTGTAACTTATTTCGTTTAACAAGATGTTTCAAACGATACATTACTCGTCTCCTCTAACAGTTTGAAACTTTTGAGTTACCCGCCCCTCCGCCTACCAACTCTGGAATTGGGGAGGTCTGAAGTGTAATTTTTAAGCAAAAAGATTGATCCTCAAAAAATGTGAAATTTGTTTCGGCATTTTTCATATATCCTTTCGTTCCGGAAATACAGAGAGCGGGTACAGATTATGGACAAACTTGTATATGACCCATGTTTTAAAAAGAAATGAAATTTTAGCAGAAATTATGACTAAGTGTTGCTTATGAGACGCGGTAAAATGTGAATATTACTATACTGTAATTTAATTGAAGTGTTTTGTCACAGATTTTCTCGTTCTAATTTCAGATTGAAACATACGCACCTGGCGTAATAGAAGCACTCAAAAAGTACTCCTTAATAGCGTGGGAATATTTAAATTCTTTCTGCATGATCTTGCTATCGTATTTACACGATTGGTCGTATGAAGGCTATTTGTGGATAAAAGAAAACGTACTTACGTAAGTATCTTATTCATTTATTGTTTTGTCTTGTTACGAGCGTTTAGAAACCGTAATTGTCTTAGAAAACAAAAAATAATTGTGGAAGAATCTTTAATGTATCAAATATGGTGACAAAATGTGAGAACATTGTATGTAGAATGCGCATTGATTAAAGGAAAAGGTAAGTTCACATTTCTGAATTTAATCCATGAATCCGTCTCACCCTGAAAGAGCAGTTTGAATATGGTATTTGTTGGTTTAATGGAAAACAAATGATAGTTTATTATTGTGAAAGGGTATCGCTCAGCGAAGTGCTTTCATTGCCGTTTTATTGGATATATTTCAGAAACGTTTACTGAGTTTAGATGTGACTTCTTGTATCAGAAATAAGCAGTCGTATCCTGGAAGTAGCGAGTTAGTGATTATTTAATGGTGAAGTTCTGGTAAAGAGCAAGTAGCTGGGATTTGGATAAAACTTTTTAACTGGTAGTATTAATGAATCATAAGCTGTATTTGGGTTATTGGTATAGAATTTTGTGGATGGAAGTACATAATCGATTAGGAGGAGGTATTCGGTGTAGTAACACGGGGTTCTGTTGGCGGGAAAGCAGAGACGGTGCACAGTGCTCCAGATTCGCAATTAACTGGATAAAAATCGAAAAATGACTTTATGGAAAAGGCTATACAGCATTATCTCCAAACTACATAGTTATAAAAATGAACAAATAGAAACATTAACATTGCACAGGAGTTCTAGTAAACCTTTTCAAACAAATAGGTTCCGCAGTGTGGTATAACTGTGCGACAGTTACGTATTGTTCTCGTTGTTTTAAACAATTATTGTGTACGCTCTATGTTCTTGAATTGAAACTTGTGGATACAGATAAGAAGAATAGACAATATTCGACCAATTATCGTGCTGAAAGATTCGTACAACTCGTTACTGTGTTGTTAATGCTTCTTTCAACTTAGTGCTAATTTTGACTGCAAACTTTGACAAAGACTGTAGTACAACATATTATATAAAAAGAGTTCCATCGAGTGCCACTACCAGTTTTTCGTCATTCGATAGCTTACCTATCTTGAGAGTCAGCTGTGTAAAAATCAACTGGAACTACGTGCAACTCCAGCAGTTATCGTAATCTTTGTCAAATGGAGCGGGTTCGAGAAGACAATTGTTTGACATTTGGCACGTCGAAGAAAAAATGCAAGTGTTCTGGATTATGTTGTGACTTCTTTAAATATGGTAACTATAAAGAAGCCATTAAGCAAATTATATAACAATTTTCGGAAACGTTTTGTGCTACTGTAAGGAAAAAGTTAATAGTTTATGTCAAGATAGAACACTGAATGGTTGAATGAGTCATTGAAGTTTCCAGAAATCTTGGAAATGCTAGTATTCAGGAATCATCGCAAACTGCGTGAAGAGTTAGTTCAAGTAGAGGGCGCCCCATCAAATGAATTCAATGAATCTAGTGATACAGCAATTAGGTGAAAAGTTGCACCTTTTCTGGAAGCTCAAGCTGCGAAGAAGTAACCTTTGCGAGTCAAGTTGTATTGCCTTATGAATGAAGGAGGGATGTAGCTCATATGAAACAAGTGTCCGACCTTTCTCCACAAAGGGCAGGTAGAATGAAGAAGGCATTAGACGTTAGGAAGAAAGGAAGAGACCTTTGTTCATAAACTTTGAAGCTTTATATGTAGATGTTAAACTTACTAGACAACAATATATACTGATTTGCTCTCAGACAAGAAGTGTTAATGTTGATGTGTATCCGCCATACGATACTCTAATTAGAGCAAAACAGGCTTGCTATCCTAAAGAAGAAAATACCATAATCAGAAGTATTAGCTGAAATTTCGCTACAAGTTATACTGGTTCATAGAACTCAGTGACTTGTGTATGTGCAGCGTGAAGTCTTAAGGAGGCAGTATTAAGAGTTGAAACATCTGCTCCTGTAGCAGTTCAATTTAAGTGGGGCTAGGATGGCTTATCAGAACATAGTTCGTACCAACAGAAGTTTACGGAAGGTGAATTTAGTGATGCGGCTTTTCTTTTTCTCAGTAATATCTCTACTAATGACAGTAAAAAATGCTTCAGCTGCAGAACCAGATATGATATTACGGCAACATCCACGCCCGGCTTATCATCAACGGGATACTGTCTACCAGCAAAACTCCAAGTTTAAAAAGAGACTGCTCAGTTAACTAGAGAGAAAATTTGTAAGATAGAAGATCAAATCAGAGAACTTATATCTACTAAAGTTGTATCAGACCGACCCACATTGATACCTCTTCTCATTTCGGCGCTCCGCGTGGAATGGACTGCCATTCCTCAGGAAAACTTCCGCCATCTAATCTAAAGCATGTCTGCGAGAGTGCAGGCTGTCATCAACGCTAAGGGTGGGCCACATAGTGTAGTAGAGTTAAAAATAGTACCGGAGCGCTTGATTCACGAATAGTTTGTTAGAGTATGAGTGTTAGAGCACCGTGTACATTAATTTACTTAGACCTTTCAGTATAGCAATAATAGCATTAATGCTCCTCCTACTGCAAGTTCGTCTCTGGTTGTTTCTTCTTCATTTATGAATATCAGATTTGTAATGTTGTCGATTAAGCAAGGTTTCAGTTGGATCAGGAGTCAAATTGCGTTCCACAAGAAATGTGCTTTAAATTACTTCCTATCTTCATGAAATCGACCCTCCTGAGTACGCATACATTGCATCTTCGATAATGATATCATACACAGTGACGAGTGAAACCGTGTTGAAAACTGAACCAAGGCTTAAACTTCATCCACAAAAGTACGTAACCTCAAAACGGCCAGTTTAGTTTACACTTCGATCAGAAAATGACCGGATTTTAAGCGTAAAATAAGTTGAACGTACTAGGAAAAATGTGGTAATCAAATATGAAAAAAAAAAAGGAAGTTTAGAAGTAGAATGGCGTTCCACAAGAAATGCGGGATCAGTCCAGTAGAGGCTGATATAAATGGTGTGTGTGTATATATATATATATATATATATATATATATACACATGTAGTGTAAAGATGTCCCGATTTAGTTTGTACTGTTTATCAAGATACTTTGTATGTAAAAAAGAAAAAAAAACTTGAAAAATGAATAATAAATTAAGTAACACAAAGAGACAGGGCGCTTTCTGAAAACTAAGAAAAGTACCGGGGCAGCACCCCGGCCCGTCCTGGCTCTACTGCACCCCTGGTGGGTCAGCACCATATTGACTTCCAGTGTTCCCGATGGAGGGCAACCCTAACTTTTACTTCATTTTCAGATGAGTGGATACTTTTGATCAGATAGTGTACATACTCTTTGTAAATATTATACATACTGTCCATAATGATCCATATATATTGTAAATAATGTACACTAATCAAATGAAGTGATTATAAATTGTGTGAGCTTGAGATATTCTGTTCACAGTATTGTAGTCTTGATTTGCTGTCGATCTTGGATAGCTGTGTGTTGAAGCGTTTGTATTTTGTGTGATTACCTTAGACGTACCTGATGTCTGATATCTTTTGTTCATGTTAATCTGACCTAAGTCTCTTCCAGGGATATAATAGAGGGTTATACGGCTTATACTCACCTGTGTTTTAGACATCAGCGTGTACCCACCTAAAATATGTGAAATATGCAGGTGTATGGAATAGTAAAAGAAATCTGGTTACAATGAGCGAAGCGTATACCCACCTAAAAATTTTGCATTACATCTCTGGTCTCCTGTAAAATTTATGACATGTGGATTACGCAGCTTGGCCTTGGTAGCGATGATATATTCTTATGAGGTGTTTCTAATAATTTTTTCATACTAATGTCAGTTATTACTGAATCTCACAAAACCTCTCTTTTTAACAGAGACTGAAGGCCGGCAAGACTATGTATTAAGTACTTGACAAAGAATTCTCTTTCCTTAGCTCATTAAACTTAATGGATTATGTAAAGGCAAACTTGAGCATGTGATAAAGCAGAAATGTTTTTCCATCTATGCATTCCAGTTCCCAACGAATTACTGTTTATGATCCTTCCGCAAAGCTGTTTTCTGTCATTCCCATTTCATTTACGAGCATTAAGAAGCAAGATTGTTCTTTCCACAGTCTGTATCACTCTTCATCTTTAATTTCCTTAGTTGCACCAGGCAAATGCCTGAATAGAACTTTCAATTTAGGCCCTGGTCGACTTCTTCCCGTATCCTTTCGCCTACTTGATTCCGGCCTGAACCATAGATACCTATTCCATAAATAAAATTCAAATTTCTTCATCTTTAACGTTTTTTTTTTGTTTTTTTTTCAGTGTCGTTTTACAATTGATTGGCGTTCTAAAGTTCACGCAAGTTTCATGTTATAATAATCCGCCTGTCCGTTATTACAATGTAACGTGAGTTGTATTTGCAATTATCTAAAAATCATCTTTTTTCTTCCAGGGGTAAATTTTTCCCAGAAAATGTTCAGAAAATGGCCTTCTCGGCTTACAATGTAACACAGAATTACGCAGTGAAAACATACGAATGGTTGTGGGAGAAAGCTCCAGTTTCGTTAAAAGTGGAATAAACAGTTGAACTTTTTTTTAAAAAATGGTGAACGGTACAACACAAAATTTTCATTCCAAACTGAAAGTAACTTGTATTTTGGTGATGTAATCAATCGTCTGGAACTATTCTAGAGAATGGGTGACTGAAAAAATGGAGCAATTTGGTGCGTGATAAAAGTACTTGCGGGAGTCATGTGAATAAATGTTATGTTTGTCCATGTAGAGGTATACAAAATAAAAATAATGTTGTCAGGACGTGTTCAGGAAAATATTGACTTTTATTTCTAATGAAACCCTTTCACAAAACTCATAAATATAGAATCAGTGCAAAATTAGTCGAATGTGTTGTAACCACTACTGTAATTGTCATGCACTTCAATTCACACCTTATTTTTGTTCGTATTTGGATAGGCTTTCGAATGACACAAGTCACATAGGGTTATGACGTATGTGTCTGTGGAGAGTAGAAAATTCCCTGGAAATCCTGTAGAAAACTCCCCTTTTGCAAATTTCGGGCCCCTTGCTGGCCCTGTTAGTGCATTGATTGCGAAAACGAATATATTAAAAAAAAATACTTCCGGACGATGGGGTTACAGACCTATAAACTCGTCGGAACTCGAAAATAAATGAAATAAAAACATGCTACAGATAGAGGTACATGTAGTTAGATGAATAAAAATGTTTGGATATGCTTTATAACAAAAAAGGTAAGTGCTGTAGTGATATGTGATTGTGTTTGTTCAGTTCTGTATTACTGGAAAAATGAACAAATATGGAGTATAGTAACCTACAATGTACAGTTACAACAGAGGACACATTAGCAGGGTGTCTACTGATCTGGAAAACCTGGAATTCTATTTTGGACGTTGAATTCAAGCAAAAAATATATATTTTTTTCTCGAAGTTATTTTTAAATTTTCACTCTGTAAACATTTAGAAGAAACTTTATTGAATTTAAGGTCACAGCATGAGGCATGCAGTGATTAATTTTTGTAAGAAGCTCCTCAGGGACTTTCAGACTTCTTGTGAGTACAGGTGTGACGACCCCGAGGGTACCCGAGGTTATTTCTTATTGATGCTCCGTTTTTTTTTTTTTTATTTCATCTTTCTCTTATCCCCTACTCTAATCATGCATGTATTGTTGTATTTTCTAATTGGGTTAATGTGTTTATGTGCTTTAGGTCTGATGTTAAACTAAGTTTTGATATTACCTTAACTTTAATATATATTTTGTCAAGTATTTGAATTCCAGTAAAGCCACTTTAAACGCACAGAGGACCCAATAACAATTATTGACTCCCCTTAAAGTAATGTCTTTAAGTAGTTACTTCAATATGAATTGAATAGTTTCGGAAGGGCTCTCGCTCCATCTTCAGGCCGTCGTTGAGATGTAATTTAAGTGTGTGTGGATTTTTTTATTTTTTTGAGATTAGATTGTATGTGAAATAGTGCAAATACTACGACCATCTAATTTACTGAGGTACTCTTTTTTTAGGTTTCCACTTAATTATTCGAGATTAACCCATTTCGAATTTTAACACATCTGTGCTTACCTGTACACTCGTACAGTGTACATAGAATATTTTTTATAATCCTTAACCTCCATAATTCTTATATCGAACAGGAATTTGTTGTAAAAATGGTCTAAATACATTTTACCTACACATGGTAGAAATTCGACAACAGTTCTTCCAATATGGCCGAAGCCGCTCAGACTTTTTATGTATATATATATATATATATAACAAGTTTCTGGTGTGTAGCAACAGTGACAGCGGAGTAATTAAAAAATAGTGGATTTTACAGTTGGATTCAAGTGTTTCGGATAATAATTAATATACACACTTTTTTTCCATATATTTACATTTACATATTGATTAAACTTCACAAATAATATCATCTCACAAAAAGCTACAGACATACTTAAATTACATCTCTACGACGGCCTGAAGATTGAGTGAGATCCATTCCGAAAGACCTAGGCAAATTCATATTCAAGCACCTACTTAAGAGGACGACATTGAAAACCTTACTTTAAGGTGAGTCGTCATCATAGTTAAAGTTAAATTCAGTACTTTATTTGCAAGAAGAAAAACGTTATAAATTAATAATACATGGTATAATGCATTTGTGTAAATAAAGTAACTGACCATTTCCCATCAAGAAGAATATGCGGTAAAATGCGTTTCGAGGTTTGGTTTTACATACACATGAATTCCTCATTTTTAACTCTTAGTTTCACTAAAATCTTGCTAACAGTTTCAACTAAACACGCAGAAAAGTAAATTGTATTTTCTCAATTTTAGATCTGATAATCTCAGCTAATTTTTGATATTAAAAATATCAATCCTACATTTAGAGGTTGTAATATTTGTTTGCTTGTTTGTTACTGTATAATTTTCTCAGCCACCTTGTGGTAGGGAATATTCTACTTTATTTTCTTTGAAATCTCTCGAAAACGTACATTTTAGTTAGTACATAAGTATTACATTTTTCATGTTCTATAATGTCTTGAAGAAATAGTTTTCGCTTGGTATATGCTTCTTTTAATTGATAAACAGTTTTTGTTTGTTTGCAAGAAGAAAATGTTATATAAATTAATGACCTGGGAAAAGAAGAAAAACAGACCTGGAAACTGGAAAATACCTTGAATTTGAAAATCAACATCCAGTAGACACCCTGAGTAGGCATGAAATTCTATGTACAAAGGTACAGTACAAATTAATGAAGTTTATTTCAGTTGAGGATGGATCAGGGGCTCAATTTTCATCATCTCACAAAGTATCCTGTCTCCGAAAAATCGTAACTCGAACGATCGTAAGTCGGGGAGAATCTGTATACGTAATAAATTCCCCAAATTTAATTAAACCAAATAAATACTTCAGTAGGGAGAAAATTAACGAACACCCTATAGATTAGTCAAAATACACTTAAAACCTGGGCAAAATTGCAACACAAATTATTCTTTTTGTATTAAACTCTAAAAATTGTGTATTTTAACATACTGAAAATCCCCCCATTGATCAGAACCCGGGAAATCTGTCAAAATCCATGATGGCGGCTGAATTTACTAACTCCGTAGTACTAATTATACCAATACTGACTCCAGTTTAACTAATATTCTTATCTGCAGTATTCCCTACAAAGCGTACTTTTAAACACTTAAAATCTCCAATAATCATACCATGGAAAATCAGTAAAAAAAAATTCACTCGTGAGCACTTAAAATGTACCGTCAGTTTGACTTCATAGGCTTGATTCAGATGTTAATAGAAAGTAAAAACTACTAGTCACATAACTGATTACCGAGCCGCCATAGCTCAGTAATATAGCGTTGGTGTAGCTTTCGGGAGGTCCGGGGTTTTCCTCAGTCACGCCAGGCAAATGTCAGGATGGCACCTTCACAAAGGCCCTGGCCGACACTTTCCCGACCCCTTTCCCCTTCCCTATTCCGGCCGGAACCTTAGATGCCTACAAGCTATAAATAAAATTGAAAATTCAAACATGATCTTTAATCGCTTAGCCGCCATATTGGATTCAAAATGGCGGAAGCGCTTATTCTTCAATGGCAAGTTTTCTGGCTAATTTTCATTCGATTTGAAAGTTCTTTTTTAAAATGAAAGGTTGTAAATAGATCTAAAAGTTTGGTCCTCGTGCTTTTTGTGCCTAATGTAGCCAACTTTGATATATTTGTAGAGAAAGGTTTTATTATTATTACTATTTAGAAAAGAATATTTTATTTTAGTCTGGTCTTTAAATGAGATACAAATTAAATTTAGAAATGCAATGCAAAAGTTAATTGGAATTTTGGACCTTTTTAAATGATATATAACCACCTGTAAAATTGTTAAATAGAAAAGTATAATTTAAAACTCCAGCGCGACTGATCTTATCTTTCAGTAACCCTGCGCTCAGCTATTTTTCGTTTTGAAAAATCCATTATTATTATTATTAAATGTTTTAACTACAGCTGGATATTCTTGCGAAAAGAATTGTATGTTAAATCAACCAGTTTCTAAATATAATGGAAAAGCAATTTTTGTGAGGCTATTTCGCCATAGCTTGGAATTGGTTTTCAAGATGGGTGGAGCTTCGTTCGAACTCTTTTCGGTTCATTTCTTGGGTCGTGTTTCTTCGTAAAATCTACATGGGGTCCACAGAACAGGTTTTCTTGATTATAAGGTTCTGTAAAGTGACTGGTCGTTCTGACTACAAAAGTACTTGTAACTTTTATTGTTGGTTGATTCAATTTTATCTTGCCAGTAAACCTTTTTCGACACTTTACGTGAAATCTAGATAACCTTGGCCTCCAGCAACACGCTGTGTTTCACAAGTGTCTTGTAAAACTTAGTTAATTCCATTCTCAGTTGCTGCCTGCAGACACAAAGAAGATTAATACAAGGTAATCAAGAAATTATTGCCGTTTTTGACGTCGCAAGGATGTGATAACTGATACGGAAATAAGTACATCAGATACTGTAAAAGCGATCGACTTGGGAGCGGCAATATTTACCGTGACAAAGACAGACGCTTTGCACACACACAGCAGTCATGGCTCGAATAGTGGCAAGGACAAATGGAGCTGTCGAAGCAGCTCGTTCAGGGTGGTCTACTTTATGGTGGTATTGTCCACATCCGAATCACAGTCGCCGAATACGTCTAGCCTTTGGGAATCATCCTCTGAATAAACGTCCCGCCAGGCATTGGTTCCAGAAATTCAAGTCGGGGTAATATGTTCGTGTGATGAACCCCACAGAGGGCGCCAACAGACCCTGGATGATGAGGCCTTGGAAGATAATAGGGCAGAACAGCAGCCAAACGTGGGATGAGCTTGCCGGACGCTTCCAGGTTTCTGATTAAAGACTTCACCCGCACTACATAAGAAAGACGTACAAGTTGAGGGAATGGGTATCGGAAACCAATAAGAACAAAGAGTGATAGTTTGTTTGTCGTTTCTTTCTCGGCATCTCAATTTACCCATAGTCGATCGAGTTCTCACTAGTGACGAAAACGTCCTGTATGAGACTTCCAATTGTGCCAGATTGGATTTCACTGCGGAACCCTACGCCTCGCAACACAAGATTACCTCCACGCACGCAAGACCATCTAGTGGAACAGTCGCAGCCTGGTGCATTACGACTGCTTCTACCAGGTCAAACCATCACTGCAGCCCTTGCAGCAGTTGGGATGTGTGCAACAGGCACTGCAGCAGTAGGAGCCATCATTGGTGAATCGCAGGATATAATGTCAGGCCGCATGTGATGCGAGTGACCAGGAATACCATACAGCGTCTTGGCTAGAAGACATTGTGCCATCCACTTCACTCTGGACCTTGCGCCAACAGATTATCACCTCGTCCATTCCCTGAACAACCACCTTCGTGGGATATCCCTCTCCAATGAGGCAGACATTCACGTCCTTCGCATTCAAGATCCGTCATGTTTACCGCCACGGCACTACGCAGCTGCAGAAACGTTGACAAAAGTTGCTGGATGCCGATGAGGATTATTTCGAGGACTAACGAAAAGTGACATTTTCTATATATTTTTCTGTTTCTATCAAAAACGGCAATAATTTTTTGGGTTTCCCTGTTTTTTATGAAAAGAAGTGTGTACTTTTCTGCAAAAGAAAAAAAAATGTCTCATTAATTAAATCGGTGTCAGGATGGGTATAAATGTGATTACGGAAGATTGGGGATTTTGAGTATGTTTAAAAGCACGCCTTGTGGGGAATAATACAACTAAGAATATTAGCTAAATTAGTCATTATTGGTAACATAAATACGGAAAATCGGTAAATTCAGCCACCATCTGCAGTATCAGGACTTAGTTTTTTTCACAGATCGAGAGAACTTTATAATAAATCAGGGATAAATAGTTTACAGTAATGAAAGTTCAGCTGATGGATGACTCATCTGTAAAACATTTCTTATAGTCAGCAACAATTTATTTCCCAATTAAGTCTGTTGAAAGAGTGCGGGCATTTTATGTTTAGCCAGACTCGTCCCACATACATCAGAAATCCCAGAACGATTTGCACATTTACCTGGCAAGCAGCACGATTGATACAAGTGTATAAAACTATTATAGAAATGATAGAATGTATTACTATCACTTGGGGAAAAGTTATTGGCTTTCATATCTCTCTATATAAAAATGAATGTCACTGTTTGTTCCTGCATCAGTCCAAAACGGCTGAACAGATTGTAATGATTTTTGGCAACTTATTAGATAATGTTCCAGTTTGTGAAGATATATTTAAATATGGATTATTGTAAATAAAAAACGTAGATTTAACGTTTTAAAGCATTATAGTAGTATTTGGCAGGAGTATCATTAGTAGTAAAGTTGTATTTGTTGTATTAGTAGTAGTGGTAATAAGAGATTTAGCAGATCTGTACCATGGGTGCGCAGCACCCGAGAGAGTCTGGTTACTATAAAGGGGGCGCAGCCCCTCATAACTTACCAAGTTAAGGGCGCACCCGCCACGTGTAAGCGAGTAGTGGTGAATGGCCCAATGACTATTGCCAACATATTTTCTTCACCCCGCACCAACTGGCGGGTACTTTAGCTAATATATATATATACAGTGTGTCCCAATAAAATGTATACACTCTTTAACAGCTCATAACTACCATACTTTGTCCTTTTTTTAGGTGTCACGGCTTAAAGTAATGGCTTTTTGTCCTTTTTTCACGTTTGACGGTTTAAAATAATGGCTTTTTTGTCATTTTTTTTTTCATGTGTGACGGCTTAAAAAATGGCTGAAGTCAGGCTGAACTTTGAGCAAAGAAAATTCATTCTGAAGTGCTACTGGAAGACTGAGAACATAGGGTAAGTGCAAAGACAGTTCAGAATAGACTTTCAACAAGATGCATTAACGCACAATCCTCACGTGACAGTGGAACACCATGTGAACCTACCAGGAGTTACAGAGTGGTGTGGTTTATCAGCATTTGGATTGATGGACCTTTCTTTTTTGACCATACAGTGACTGGTGAAAATTACTTAAACTTACTACAGGAATCCGTCATGCTACGCATCGAAGAGATGTTTAGGGATGAAGAATGGTATTTCCAGCAGGAGGGAGCACCTCCCCACTGCCATCGCGACGTAAGGGCCTACCTTGACGAACACCTACCAAACAGATGGATTGGACGAAGAGGCAGTACCGAGTACCCTCCACGCTCAACCGGATTTGACCCCTATGGATTTTTTCTGTGGGGACACGTTAAGCACAATTTTTATAGCACAAGACCAGCTACAATCAATGAGTTGAAAGCAACCATTGAAAAAGAATGTGCCCAAACACCAATTGCAACGATTAGGAACGTCTTAGATTCCATCGGTCAGCGTTATCAGCTGTGTCTGGACCACAATGGCCAACAATTATTTGTTCACATTATTTGGAATTTTGAAACTTCTCTGTATGATAATTATTAGTGTTAGTCATTCAAAAAGAGTGTGTACATTTTATTGGGACACCCTGTATATATATATATATATATATATATATATAT
>JAGDQP010000151.1:143043-203386 GCA_022664845.1 Lepisma saccharinum
TGGTGAAACCAGTCTCGAGACATTCCTAGAACAACTGAACCAATTCCGTGTTGTCCAGTTCACTGGGTCCATTTCCGACAAGTCACATTCCTTGACGTGGACATCACCTTAGAAAACAACACTGACCACTTCCGTTCACATAAAACCCACCAACCCTATGCAGTATTTACACTACTCAAGTTCCCATACTTACCACACCAAGAAAGCGATTCCTTTCCCTCAGAGAACAACGCCTGAATTCCACCACCCCTGCTGCTGAAACAACCAACGCCTCCAGGAGGCTCTAGTCAACCGAGGCTACCCTTCTAACCTTGTAACCAAGCAGATCCGCCGTGCATCCTCACACACTCAACCCACTCAAAAATCCAACCCACCGGCTCTAATCACCCAGTTCCATCCTAAACGAACCAAGGTCAAACAAATCCTACACTCTAATTTCTACATTCTTCAATCTGACCCAGACACAAGATCAATATTCCCCACCAAACCTAGATTAGTTTTTCAACATCCATCTAATCGTAAGAAACATCTTGGTCCGTACGAATCCCTCCTTGCCACCACACCAAACCGGCGCACAGACATGCCAGAGACCCAGATGTAAGGTCTGCTCCATTTTCATCACTTCTCCCACAATCACTATCAATACTGCTAATGGTCGGTACACCCTCAATCCCAAGGCTACATGCCACACCCCTAATGTTATATACATCCTAACCTGCAAGTTCTCAGATGCCTTTTATGTGGGGAAACAAGTTGTGCGCTTAACATTCGAATTAATAACCATCGTCACTTCTGTACTATCAACAAACCGGATGCCAGTTTCCTTGCACACCGAGTCCCACAATACCAATTTTGATCTATCTTTCTTGGTTGCCATAATCCACATTTTACCCATTTCGACCAGCACCTCAATACGCCGTCTGTGGGAGAATGCCTTTATTCCCGGTTTGAGCGCGAAAATAAAACCTGGCCTTAACCTTCAATAACTCTAAGCTCCCCTTTTGCTCTGCATTTTCAACACATCTCCATCCACGATCCCACCTTGTATTTACACGCTATACAGTTATTATTATTTCAAGTTTCGGATATCTACGCGCTACAGTAGTCAGTTGTTCTCCAGCTTTGATGTTTTGTCCGCTACGTGTCGCCACTGTCTCTTCAAACTTATACTTTGTGAACTTCGCTCTTCCTCTCTACTTGAAAACTGTGAATACACGAAATATAGTGACTTTTTTATGTGTACATGTGAATATGTGTGATCTAATGCGAAAGTAAGCATATATATAAGGTAAATTTAAGACAAATGAAGGAGAAAAAAGGATAATACTTAGATTAGTTTAGCTTTATGTGAATGTGAGATCTAATGCGAAACTAAGCTGTAAGTATTATCCTTTTTCTCCTTCATTTGTCTTAAATTTACCTTAAATTGCCTTCCCGGCTTTCCTTTGTACCAGTTATATATATAAAAAGGTGTTCTAAACGTTACCCAGTGCAATACAGCGTCGTAAAGTTACCGTACGCGATTTTTGGAGATTCTGAAATACTATATCACCGTTCGGATACTTCTTAAAATTCAGGCGTACGGTAGTATTGAATAGATATCACTGTTGGCCTTGTTGCAATACAAATGTACGTCTTTCTGTTTTTTCTCCGCTAGATGCAATACATTAGGTAATTTTGATTCTTGATTCCGAGTGTCACTTCATCGATGCAAATACAAGTAAACAATACATTTCCATATTTATACTTGTTGCGCTCGAACGTGACTAGGCAGAAGAAAAATGTAATTAAGATGAGTTATTTGAAGACAGTAGAAAGATGGAGTATATCGATTGAACTTATATTAATTATTAATAAATGCTAATACTTAATAAATGAATAGTTGTCAGTTCACGCATTTACGGATGCTTAGTGAGCGTATAGAAATTTCCAGATTACGAGTATATCTTATGGTCAAACGCATAGAGAACTTATTGTTTAGGCAAAGGAAGCTCCAACTGAACTGTAGGGTACAAGCTATCCTAAAGGCTATTAAGATCCAGTAGCAATTTTTTTCCCCCTTCCTTTCGTGTACGTGCTTGGAAAATTACCACGCAACAATAATTCAAATCCACGTTCTGAATTTCCTCACTTAGTTGAGCTGACATATGAATTAGTTCTAATCGAGTAATTAGGAATTAAGTGCTGTTTAGGCCAGCCAAAACATATAGACGTTACAAGATGAAATATTTCCAACGTGTAAGTGTTGAAACGCAAAATATAACGAACTTTCGAGTCATGGAAGTCTGAAGTGAGAGTAAAAGGGAGAAAAGTACGTTGGCCTTCTTTCACGTTTGAGCAAGCACATGGAGTAAGTGCTAAACATCATTGCATCGTGTCTAATGAAAATACTAGGGCTGATTGAAAAGTTTCAAAAGTATTTCTCTTTCCAAGTATGTGTCGTGTGAAAGCTGTACATAGAGAAGTTTGAACCTGCAGTGAGACAGCTGTGGACGTCATAAGTAGGTTTCAGCGCGTCAAAGTAGCAAGTAGTCATGGCGGATGAAGAGGATGTCCTTGGGAAAATACGATAGAAGTGTGCGATTGAATTTTGTGTGAAAAAACTTGGAAAGTGTGGAAATATGTGCTCCATAAAGCATTTGGAAAAAGACCAAAACAACTTGAAGATGTGGAAGAATTTGTCAGTGTTCACAGCTTTTTTGATGGCTGACCATCTCGTCTAGAAAGACTTTCAAACAATTCAAAGTGAAGAATTTCATCGTACAGGTTTTTGAAGCATGTCTCGTCACGATGGCTCACCCTGGCGAGAGAATCCTTGAACAGATAAAAACTTAAAAGAGTAACAGAAAAAGAAATGTGAAAGGGTTGTCAAATATCTAGGAATGCAACAATGAGAGCAGAACTTTAGTTGTGATATCAATGCAAAATCTTCTGAAGGTTCATTAGTTTGTTTCACCTATCAATCTTCACTTTGGAGAACCTGAAAGGATAGCCAGAATTTTGATAAACAGATCTTGCAAACCCAAGCTGTTGGGGAAAAATTGGACTAGATGTGGGTCTTCAATAAGAAAAACCTGCTTCGTGCTTATAAAGTCGTGTGCTCTGATGAGAACCTTTAGCTCTGTCGAAGGTTTCCGGAAAGCAAGAGTAGGTATTTAAATAAGTATGTTCAATGTTTTTTTTTTTTTTCCATGCACCCAAGAAACAGTGTAATAAAAGTCAGGAAGAAGGATGCTATGAAAAAAACAAATTCTATTCCTTGAAATATTCCTGCTGACACACACAGATGGATGGATATTTGTTGAAAATGAACTTGTAACAGAAGAAAACAAGAATTGATTACTGGTGATTTTTTTTTGATTCCAACTACCCTTTTTTGTATTGTATGCGATTTGCCATTCGGGATTGGTCAGTCATGTTGACGTCATTAGAAAATGTATCCAATCAGAAAGAGTACTAGAAGTGACATCGTATAAAGCAAGTAAAACAAACCATTGCTGCGCCCGCCGTGCGTTGCGCGGATTGTCATTGAAGATTTTTAGATATCGAGATAGAAGAATAAAAAAAGTGTGGCGAATCTTAAAAGAAAAATAAATAACTGACGGGTGCTAATTGGAATAATTATTAATGATCAACAAACTTAACATAAATCATGCTGTTCTAGCATGTTGCACCGAGCAATGTAGACACCTGCAGCTACACTTTGTATGGCGTGATAGTTGCATTGGTTCCATACAATAGGAGGCATGAAGGGATGAATGTGGATACTGTGCATTTTGAACATTTTATTTCGTAACAACCTGGTACATAACTGATCAACAGTGTCACAAATTCGTTGGTTGGTCGTGCATCAACTTCAGTAGGCTTTATGCTCGAACTTGAAATTTTCGAATATTTTAGAACCACAACGCACATTTGCAAGCACTTTGTCAGAATATCTAAGGGAATTCTTCAGTTGGAACGCTAATGGAGAAAATCGTTTTGAACTAACGATAATCTTCAAGAAACAACTACTACAATAAATAGCACGTTCCACTTGGAGATACGAGACCTGATCGAATAAAGTTAATTGTTATTTACAACGAATGCTTTTCATTCGAAAGGTCTTGAGTTCGAATAGAGGCTGACCATTATGACTTGAGTTATACCAGGTTGATGCCAGGATAGTACTTTCACATTAATTACGTGCTGGCTATTACCTTTCCATGTCCTCTCCCCTACCTTGTGGACCTTAGGAAAAGATCCCTGCAAGTCATAAATAAAATTTAATTCAAATACTATATAAACCACTCCAGTTTTCATATACCCGTTTCTCATATACTTGATGCATTAACTGTCCCTCCGATAATTATTCGTAATCCGGATAATTGTTCATAAACTGGATAACGTAATTATCCGAATAATCGGATTTGCATAGTTTTATGTATAGGATACTACGCATAAGTTATCCGAAAATTGATAGCGATATACACAGTGCGGCAATTTGAAATCGGGACGGATTTTTTTTTCTCAGTTGGTGACATGGTGTTCTGTAGTGCGAACCATTGAGGGATATCTCACGAACAATCGATGCAGAGCTCGTTGACTTTAAGCAACGAGCGAACATCAAGCTTCGTGCGCGCACTGCTGCGGAAACATTTCAGATGTTGCAGCAAGTGTATCGGGGCAATAGTTTATCCCGTACGAGTGAAAATGGCGTTTCAGTGAAGAACGGGTGTCAACTGAAGATGATGAGCATCTGGA
The DNA here is from genome assembly GCA_022664845.1 of Lepisma saccharinum. Lineage (NCBI taxonomy): Eukaryota > Metazoa > Arthropoda > Insecta > Zygentoma > Lepismatidae > Lepisma > Lepisma saccharinum. The sequence goes on from JAGDQP010000151.1 coordinate 147,787, forward strand.
GGCAGCAAGGACAGTGAGAACACCGAAATTTGGTGAGAAAGTTAGGAAAATGATTTACTGTGATACGCTTCGAATGCCTGCTGAAGAGTTAACGGTCAAAAGGAAACTGTAAGGTAAGTACTTAAACGTTTGATGCAAAGAATAACAGGTGAGACCCGAGTATCGAGATGATGGCAGCTGGCATCTGCTTCATGACAATGCCCCCAGTCACAAATCTTTGTCTGTGAAGGACTTTTATTTGGCCCGAAATGAAATGTTTGTTGTCCCACCCTTATATTCGCCGGATCTGGTTCCTTGGGATTATTTTTTATTTCCTAAACTAAAAGCTATACTAAAAGGTTGCTAGTTTCATGGTGTGCCAACAACCAAGGGCTACGGCAAGGATTTGAAACACTTCCATGCACTGGTAGGTAGGGCGCAAAGATGCGTGGATGCAGGAGGGTCCTACTTTGAATGATTCAAGTAAGATACGTTGTATGAACACTTGTTTATTTTTACAGCACAAGTTCCGATTTAAATTTGCTGTACTGTGTATCGTCGTAACTCAACATTGAATTCACAAACCAGCAAACGGTAATTAAAATCAACAGCAATTATATAAGAGAGGAAAAAAAAAACAATGCTACTTAATGAAACGGATCAACAAAACTGTCTGCACGCACTCATACTAAAACATGGAAGTATACTGAAGCAGAAAAAGGTAACAAAGAAAAAGAAAGGAAGAATTCAAACATCAGAAAAAAAGTTTGCAAAATTTGTTGTTAGACATTAAATTTGTTATATTTACCAGGCAAACCGTACAGCAGTTTAAGAAAAAGATCATATTCATTATCACACGTAATCAGAAGTGTTAACAGGTTTGTCTGTGTACACATGAATTTAGTAAACTTGATTTTGTATTCACCAGTCTGGTTAACTTCGACTTCGGCCAGTTACGATTAAATGAGTGTAATGCTTGTTAAAATCCATAAATATCCCTGCCCTAGGTGGGCAGAAACTAATTTAGAAAAGGAGTCTGCAACATCTCAAAACTACAACGAACAATAATAGGAAACATATACGAGTCAGTTATGTTTCTTAACAACAATAATAATAATAGTAATTTTATTGTCATTAAGCCAGTATGGCAATAGACGTACAAAATGTATATACATAGAGTGCCCAGAATTTCAATAAGAAAGTTACAATTATTCTTAACGAAGTTCCTCAAAGTATTCATTTATGGAGTAGAATGGCACAGTTACTAACCAGTTATGTAGCTTCTTTTTAAACACAGTATCTGGTAAGTTCCTGTGGTAATTTATTATAGAGTTTGTACCGTAGGTTTTCATAACTTTTCGAACATTTTGTTAATCTGTTGAACGGGACATCAAGTAGATTATTATTCCTTTTATTATAACAATGTATATTGTTTCTACGTTGTAACATAGGGAACTGGTTTTGAGTATATAACAAAACCATGAATATATATAGCCTACAAACTTCCTTGTTATACAACCATTTTAGTCGTTCAACCTACTGTTTATTTCAACTTTAGAAATATTAACTACATTTCCAGAGGGGGTCGCCCACGTTTGGACCGGAAATTAGCATTTACGAAATTGGTAAAACATTGCGGCCAGTATTGTTAGGTGGTGAATTTTCCCTTCTCTCCCTGTCCTATTTCAACCACACTTTTTTTGCCAATGTGAATGTAAAAGCAACCACCACCTATTTTGACATAGCAGGAGGGGCGGGGGGATGAGATGGAATAACGGCTGTAAGCCCACATGCATATTATCCCGGGGACTAAATAGTATAAAAAACATTTTTTTTTTTTTTCCTGAAAAGTGGAACCATAACCTCATGTGTCTTTCCTTGTTTCTTTCTTTTAGCATAGGCGAATCAATGAGTCGGTGCCTTTACTTGCTGGTCCTAAAAAATTCTGAGTATTTCCTAGCACCACCGTGACCAAAGGAAAGTTTATAGAGATTCTCTTTCGTTGTACTTTATTGCACCAATATCAGTTTCTCTTTATTTCCGCCTTGTTTTTGGTAAAGGAACCCAGGCCATTATTTCCTTGTGTTATTTCGTAGGGTTTGTTTCACTACACAGCTTGCCCAATGTCTAAATGAACTTGGTTTTCGGAGAAGATAATTTGTGTGGTAATAAAATATGCAGTCAGATAAGGTCGACCCAATTACTTCTATTGCCACTTCCCTATTTTCTATATATATATATATTTATTTTCTTGAATTTCGTCGCATTTGGTGTTGAAGTTCGTCTCTAGTGGGACTATAAATGACACCTATAGTTCAAGAGTCGAAGTGTTGCCTTTGTGTGCTTTAATCTATGTCACGTGATTGTGCGTGTGTGTACAGTATAATGCGTGATAATTATCTAAACAGCATGCTTGATAATTTTCAGACAGGTTGATTGAGGCTTTGCTCAGAAATTTGACCAATTGCGGCATCGATTTTGATCCAAAAATATTTTAGGTAGGTCAGACAATTTATTCTATTGTTGTTACTTTCTGTACTAGCTGTATAACTGTTCTGTATGACGAATGATTGTATATAGTCTCTGCACATTTGAGTAAAATTACGCCTCAATACATTTTTCTGGAATGGATCTGCAGCAAGGTCCGGTCTCCTAACTCAGCGCCACTTCCTTTCATTTCTCGCTTTATCTTCATTGCTAACAAGATTTCAAATAAATTTTATTTATGGCCTTTATGCATCTCACACGTCACGCTCAGGCCGGGATAGGGTGGAGGAGAGGATGTTGGAAGGTAGTCAACCAGGGCCTAGTTTGTAGATACTGTACCATTTAGACATTTACCTGCGAGGAAAAACCTAAGTTAGGATGGGCGGACGGTAGGATCGTTCCCAGGACCTTCCGATTGCTACCAACTGACCTACGGCCGCTGGGTACCAGGTTTTTAAATTTCTGGTATTTAATACGAAACTTAAATATTCCACAGTTTATTTTTTATTTTTTTTCTTCATTTCCCTTCCTTCTCTCCTTGTTTTTCTGATATTAAGTGACTAGGCTACAGACACGTTAGCCTCATGGAAAATCCAGCCCTGGTCTATTGACACATTGAGTTTACTGGAGGCTAAAGTAACATCTAAGGACAATAATAGTGCAGTTCAATGTGAGTGAATTCTACGTCCTATACGATCTAGTGAACTTCTAAGGACGGGACCTACAGTTGTTGGTAAAGTGGGCTCCGGATTGATTTTTGAATTTAATTTATGGCCTTTAGGCATCTAACGCTCAGGTCGGAAGAGGGAAAGGATTCGGGAAGGTGTCGGCCAGGGCCTATGTTGAAGATGCCATTCAGGCATTTGCCTGATGAGTGAGGAAAAAACCTCGGTCATGATGGGCGGATGCTGAGATCGAACCCAGACCTCCCGAATGCTACGCCAACGTTCTACCACTGAGTTACGGCGGCTCGGTAAATGGGCTCGAAATCACTGTTCAATAGTCAGTGGCGGGAATTGAAACCGTGATCACGCGCACAGGATTCTAACTTCTCGGTCACCCCGAAATCATTGTTCTATATGGGGAGCAAGCTTTGCTATTGTTGTAATTTGTAAATTTCTCAGTACTATATAATGGAGTGTTTTTTCCTCCATTACGGAAGATATTGAAAAAATTAAATTAATATTTAAGTTATTCCGAAACATTTTCTTTTTTGGAAAATGTTTAAAAATAATTACAATTTATATATATATATATATCTTTATTTTTTAATTAGTACCTTATTTTGCGAATCTTTTAATTCATGTGAATCTCTATTATTCACAAAACATTTTCCGTCTGTACAGAGAACTTTAAAACGTTTAAAAAATATCTGAATATTTTAGAAATCATTCCTATGTTCATAGTGAGTATTTTTAAGTATGAACATATTTTGTGATTAATATAAGCTATACGTCCAAAACATATCGTTAAAAATATTTAAATCATGTTGTTAATAATTGCTACGTATTTTAAAAACAGTTTCACATTCTATTAAAATAATTTTATGTATTAATGAAATATTCTTACCAGAAGGTTTACCTTCTGCTTATATACCTTACTTGACAACATAAAACCGTCTCCACTAGCGCATACAGTTCATTGGGCACTAATACACATACCCCATACCGACCCCGATGGTCAAAGTTGCTGATTTTTTTTTTTTCTGGATCGGTAATTCGGATTTACAGCGTCCTGAATTATTGACGTTCGCATTATACACGCTCAAACAGAAATGCATGAACAACTGCTCATAATTATTTATTTAACAAGAAATGGGATATAAAAAAAAAATTAAATTCATGTCATTATAAATTGATAGATAGACAGGATAATGTTATAGAATCGTATTGAAGACAATGTTAGCCAATATGTTTTCATTTACTCAAATGACCTGTACATATATATGGTAACATGTTAAAAAAAAATGCAGCGATAATTCGGTCACTGCAACGACCGGGAATCGAACCCGGATGCCCCAGCTGCATGTCAAGTTACAAGTTCTATCATTATAATGTAGCTGCAACGACGACTTTTCATATCAGTGACGGATCTACAGAGGGGGCGCGGGTAGCACACCCCTCTCCTTAAGAGAAAATATTTTACTTTTATAGAATTATTTCAACAATCTACCTCAGAAAGCATCTTGCTTGTTCGGTCTTAATTTACCGAAAATGCCCCTGGTTTATTCCTGTTTAGTACCACCTCTTCATTAAAATTCTGGATCCACCACTGCTGCATATTTGATATTCCTTTAACCTCACCTGGACCATCAAAACACTTTCCTTCTCGTGAAGGTTTTAATTAAGGAATCTTTCTGGCATTCCAGGTCAGAGGACTACTTACATTCTGTCAAGAAAGTACCGGGAATTGGTCAATAAAACACAAAATATGCATTATTTATCCAAATTTATTGTATCGCCTTCAAAGTAGAACCCTTCCGAAATAATACACTTATGCCAACGAATAATCCAATCATCAAAACATTTTTGAAACGCATTTTCCGGAATCGACTTCAGTACTTGCCGCGAATTCTCTTTGATGTCTTCTATCGACTGAAAACGGGTGCCTCGAAGTGGTAATTTGAGTTTTGGAAAGAAAAAAAAGTCGGCCGGAGCCAGATCAGGGGAATACGGTGGTTGTTCGATAAGATTTGTTGAGTTTTTGGCCAGAAATTCGTTCACAATGATAGCCTTGTGAGATGGTGCGTTATCGTGGTGCAAAATCCATGAGCTTTCTTTCCACAAATCTGGTCTTTTTCGACGAATTTGCTCTCTCAAACGCCGCATAATGCTCAGATAATATTCTTTATTTACTGTCTCACCTTCTGGCAGGAATTCCGAGTGCACAACACCGCGATAATCGAAAAAAACTGTCAACATCACCTTCACTTTTGATCGACTTTGACGTGCTTTTTTCGGTTTCGGCTCAGTTGGAACGCGCCATTCTGAAGCTTATTGACTGGTTTGCATGTCAAACTCGTAAACCCGTCTCATCACCAGTTATAATTCATTTTATGAATGTGGGGTCGGAACTGACTCGTTCTAGCATGTCTTCAGCGACCCTTACACGATTGAGTTTTAGCAGAAAATTCAGGTCTTTCGGCACTTGTCGAGCGGCAACGCGTTTCATGCCCAAACAATCGTTTAAAATGGTACGAATTGATTCGTGAGACACAGAAATTTCAGTCGCTATCTCTCTCAGACTTAAACGACGATTTTCTGTCACCATTTCTTTTACTTTAGCGATGTTAAGTTCAGCTGAAGACGTTGATGGTCGACCTGAGCGAGGCAAATCTTCCACCACATCTCGACCGCTTTTGAATGCCCTGTACCATTCATACGCACGTGTTTTTGATAAAGTCAATTCACCGTAAGCCTTATGTTAACATTTTCGGCGCACAGAAAATTCCATTTGCAATGCAAAATTTAAGACAGATTCTTTGTTCGATATTTTTATCCATTGTAAACATCGCACACACACACTTGAGATGAACTGACAAATGGAGCACTGTAAACAAAGTAAATGACAGATGGCGCACAAACTCCGCGTGAGCACAGAGGGCAGTTGTGCTAACGTAGCGACAAGAATAATTTCAACAATCCCTTTAAGTGGGTTTTGTAAATGTACAATTCCCGGTACTTTCTTGACAGAATGTATATATTGCAAGAGAATGCCTAAAAGCCATAAATATTCAACAAATAGCCAGTAACAAATGTCAGTTTCCTCAGTTATGAAATTTGCTTTGTGATACTTCTCACTTTATAGAATTTCACAACTACTAAACTTGAACAAGCATGAAAATATTGATTCTGTAACCATCTCATAATGGAGAAAATACGGACCCAAATTCCTAGTAAATGAACTTTTTTTTAGTAGTATGGTCAGTGAGCGACAAATTACTCGAGAATGAGGAAGCAATTCTGTCATTGTTTCAAAGGTTTTTAATGCGTAATTTCTGTACCCTATTTTCACAACTTTACCCCTAATAGCTGGCCATGTAATCCTTCTTCCACGCAGTAAATTCCTCCGCTAAGCAGTGACCCTGGCCAGAAAATGAAACCGAAATCCACCCTTGCTTAGAGCCAATAAAAATATATTTAATGCAAAGAAACAATTGAATCGGTAGTTGAAAGAAGGAAATAAACGCCAAAAATGAAAAAGTCTTGTTTTTGCGTGAAACGTTGCTTATTGAATAGATACACAATGCCAGTTCGAAGTAAGAAATTGTTTATACAATACGCAATTTCTTTCTTGCCTCTGACATTTTGAATCTATTCATTGAGATACTTTTAGCACTGAAAAGCTACTTCCACCGTTTTGGCGTTTATTTCCTTCTTCCAATTGCACTCCTGCAAGAACCGAGTCGTACTGAACCACATTCTGATAATTTTGTGTCGTTTCATGAAGGCAAATCAGACATTATTTGAGTGTACCGACTGTATACGTGCACGTCAAAACGACACTACTAGTCCTATCATAAGGTAGGACCTTTCCCTTACACATGTCTGAATTTAAACGTATATATTTAATTCAAATACATAAAGCTAAGTTGCATTTTTATATGTCGGTTATTCTAATTATTTTTTACTGTACTAGTGTTATATATGTTTGTTTATGATTAGTTAGGACTAAATTGCAGTTAACAAACCATTAACTAATTTTGGCCAGGCTTTAGGGTTTTCTGGCTATCTGTATATTGGTTAGTCAGATGAGTCCGATATGCAGATATTTCTGAACGTCTGGAGACAGAAACCCAACAACGCTGTAAACACTGACTACATTGTTCAGTCCAACACCATCCTCGTAATAATATTAGGCATGGTCAACTGGCACATGTTAGGACATTGGTCCATCTAAACATGACAGGTTCGGTACGGTCATGACTGTTACTAGTGACCATTCGCACGAATTCATGATTACTGTGTGCCCTCGAGCCGAAGGGCTGTATAACATGGAAAAAAAAAATATTAATTACAGTGCTATTCGATAAAACTGGATTTGATGGTAAACACTGTACTAGCTCCGTCAGTAGTTGAGAATGAAAGCCTTCGGTGGGTGAGCACAACTTTCGTAAACTTGATTGTATGCCAGCTTAGTAATCACTGACTTTGACCCATCTCGATTATATGATTGCAATGCTTTTAAAATCCACAAACATCCATTCCTCAGACAGAATTCGAATCCTCAACCTCGTGTGCGACGGCCCAGCGCCCTAATTCACATGACCATCGAGATTGAGGAAACTCTGGAATCCTACGTACACAAGCGATTCTGAAATTTTCCACAAGACGACTTGCAGGCAGCTAAAGTTACCATAAGACAACTTACGCGGGGGTTACATCAACTTCAATAACTTGTTTCTAATAGCATAATAGCTAATCCTAATGAATCATTAAAAACGAATAACTAATTGGTGGATGTTGCTATAAACACTACTATTTTGTAGGATATTGACTAGACAGGCAGTTATGGATTAACGCTGCCAAATGTCTGAGGGGGTGCTGCCTCTTTGCAAGCACTATTCGGGAGGTAAGGATGGAAACAGCGACTAGAGCTTTAAGAACAATCTGACAGTTCGTATCGTGAAACTAAGAAACATCCCCGAAGTTCATGATCGTAACCAGTGGACCACGAAAACTGGGTTTTAGTTAAGACAAATGTGAAAGGGAAGAAAATGAGGGTTTCTGATCAGTGATCACATAAGGTTTTTGGGTCTGAGGCTTACATACACTTTTGTTGTAAATACAAGTCCACAAATAATCTGGAAGGAACATTTATTAACTGCTATTGTAGTCATTAGGGAAAAACAACTTCAACGTATTTTTGTAGACCGTGTCTGCTAGACTATCCTCGTCTTCCTTTCGGACAGCTGCTACCACTTCCAAAACTTGTCTGTAACAAGAAATACAACATAAATTATTTGGATCTTAAACCAAGAATAACTTTTAAAGAAGTGATTTCTACTCTTGTAATACTCTTAAGAATCAAAATTGGCAGGTAGAAGACAACACTTACGTAATTCAATATTTCAGATATACACAATATTTCAGTTTCTCTTTGACAACAAGTCTCTTTTATTCCAGTGTAAAGATTGGAAAATTGAAATTACCGTATTGACCCGAAAATAAGCCGCACTCTTGAAATTCAAGGACGAATCAAGAAAAAAGATAACCACACAGATTGAGGTAAGAAAAATTACCGTACACATAATTTTTGTTAGGCACGATAATTATTAACTTCAGGAGTAACAAATAAACATTTTTCTTAACATAAGATAGAGTATAACGTCATCTAACACATTTCCATTGTCTTATTCACTGTTGTCAATGCTCACTTCATCAGTCTCACTGTTCACTGCCCCCAATAACACGTTGGCCGTACTGTCATCCAGCGCATTCGACACATATATATTTTTTTACATACATTGCTGATGGATGATATTTCGGATCATGAAGCAAGAATCCACCCGCCAGAGAAAGGTGACTGATTGCTTCTTAATCTTACTAGCCAGTATGTGGACATGATCCCGTTCCAAAAGCCAATCTGAATACTCACTGTTTTCGGACGGTTTGTTTACGACAAAATCAAGCAACTATAGTTTCGAAGTCATGCCTGGGGTATTACGACGAGGTCTGTCATTCGTACAACAAGTCGTCATTCATTTTATGATTTACATGTCCAAAACTAGCAAGTCTTTCTCAGCGAACAGTGAAGAACATACTAGCTGTATTGTTATATTATTTTAAAATGAGAAATAAGCACAATTTTTAAACAGTGTATATATATATATATATATATATATATATATATATATATATATATATGAAACATGGTCAAAGACAAGATAACGAATATAAGGGGTGGCCACTCTTAAAGAATTTTTACATTCACTGACTTTTCCAGGTGAAATTCTACTTTTTTCCAGATTGTTTAGGCGTTCAATTTTTCGCTCTAAAAGATGGCGAATACAAAAGAAACATTTACTCACCATTACCGTTAATTTATTTCAACCTTAAAGTCTCAGAAATGCATTGTATGCTCCCTGCCAAAGCTCGTACATAAATTAATTACAATGTTATAATCACACGCTAACATCTTATGTTCAATATTCGTGGAATTAATCGTTGTCATGAGCTCTACGTAATTTCCACGTATTCTGACCGTCCTCAGAATCAATGCTTTACCATTTATTAGGTGTTTCTAAGAGAATGCAAAAATTCTAAGAACATAAAAATTTGTTTGATTCTTAGTCTATAAAGAAATTCTCATTTAGGCAGCTATTAAAATGAAACCCGTATTGCTTAAATTTAGATTAGTGTTAACACGTCAGTTGGGAAACAGCCACAGACGAAGAAGGATTAAGATGCGAGTATATGAGGAAAGAAAACAATTTCCAAAGACTGCACAAAGCTGTCGTAGTTTATAAAATTTTAATTATTACAAACATCCGTGGTTACAATAAGATTTAACCTTTTTGGTAAATTAATTGCAAGTGATGGAGACTGTTCAAAACATCTTCCTTGACGAGACGTGCCATGAATGAATGAAGAATTTTCGGTTCATAATATAGCAATAACGCAATAGAAGCATACGCCTAGAAGGTTGTCAAAAATGGTTCTATTACATCTAAAATGAATGGAAAACGCTACCTAAGCTGTATGGAATTCACCCTGAATATATTTCAACACAGTATGAAAAATACTTGTATCCAACACGTTCAACGTTATTTCAAACATGTGGCAAAAATAAACTGGGCTCTTTCACCAACCCCGGAGTTTCAACCCACCTTACCAAGCAAAATTTTAAAGGAAAAACATCGCAACGTGTGTGAAAAGTCAGCTGTCCTTGTAGGAATATATTTTAAAATATTATACAACATTCGCGGGAAAAAAATGCACCACCCGGTTTATTTCAAGCCTAAGAGCATTATGAATTGTTATCTGCAATCGACAGCTTACTATATTCAGAAGAGTGCGATCGTTTGCGATGACAGACTGAAAATCTATAAGAAATTTCACATTTATTAGATCCATCCATTGAAACCTGAACAAATTTTATTAGATTTTCTCCACCTAGTGACGGATCTCCTCTCCGCAAAGGAAAAATGTTTTATTTTTTTATATTATTATTTCAACAATTTAGCTAAGAAAAATCTTTCGATTGTTTCCGGACAAATTTCATTTAACTAGAAATATCAAGTGTGGGTAATACCAGTGTCATATTCCAAGATAAAACACAGTAGTAGTAATATAACAGAAAACATGAGACGGAAAACATAGTGTTCGGCAGCACTACTGTAACAGAACACAATGCACATATTATTTCCACTTTCGTAAAATTTTCTGATAAAGGAACTATTTCAATGCACCCCTACATGAATTTTCGATGATTCCACATTCGTAGAACAGATAAAACTACCATTATTATTTGGGGAATCAGGTATTGTATCTTCGACAACTGATGATTCTACATACATACATGCAGAACAACGCGAAGCTTTGTTCCAACAAGCGTATCGCTGCAGTCAACATAGCAGGCTAGAGAGTGCAATTCCAAGATGAACTACATTCCACGATTTTGGTGCACACTTACGGATGCTCCAAAATAAGCGACTTTCATAATTGATTTGAAGTTATTTTATCCCCAACTTGACTTCTATTTCAGTTACGACCATAACTGTCTGTGATTTGTTAGTTCTTTCCGGATTACTCTTTTTGATAAAAATTCCAGATTATCTATAAAATTCCCTGACTTCTCCAGGCTGAGCCAATTTCCTTGACTTTTCCAGATTTTCAGGTCGAGTGGCCACTCTGTTTTCGCAGTTGGAATTTGAATAAAAAGTGCGGCTTATTTTCGGGCCAATACGGTATATTATTTTAAACTATTACTGTATAAACCTACTGCCTTCTTTCTACTTTAGTTGGAAAGTTGTTGTAAAAATATTTTAATGTAAACGTTCACTTTATTGGACATTACAAACAGATTAGGCCTCTGCATAATGTGGGAATTAATAGCTCTATCATGGCCTAAGTTTGACTGCCAAAGAACTTCATCGATTATTTACGAAATAAAACTAAATTAAATGTACAGTTAGTTACAGTTTTGCAACTTGTGTCTACAGCACGTAAAATTGCAATAATTCTAACAATTTCTCGAAAATCTGACGTTTACTCTTAATTCTTTCAATATTTACACATTACCTTGCTTTCAACTTCTGTCACATTAAAACACTTAAGAGTTCTTGATCGATTAAAAAGATATGCAGCCATATTCAGAAACGTTTTACGAAGTGACAAGCGCTGTACTAACGAGTGACTAACAATGTTAGTAGATAGTTTATTACTCTTTAGTACAGCACTAAAGTCACTACAAAAAACTTTTCTGAATATGGCTGATTTGATTATCCGGTACGCTATATTATTTATGAGAACGTCTCTAAATTGAAAGCTGCATACAAATAAAATACGCACACTGGACAAAAATTAGACAGCTATACAAAATAGTTGTTTGCTTGGCGCGAATCACAGTAGTAACGCGATGCAGTCTACAGGTGTATGGATGCAGTTAACACCGGCTGAAGTTCACGCAGTTCGGCAAGGTACCTTGGATGTTTATGTTTAACCTGTACTTCCAAATAGTCTCAGATTTTCAATTTAATTCAAATCTGGAGACTTTAGCGGGCGAGGAAGATGCGAGAGGTCCTCTGCATGCTCGTCGAACCAGACATATTTGACCCGATACACTCGTCAGTTGTCGTCCTGAAAAATGGGTGAGTTGGATTATCAGTAAGATCAACAGACAAAAGGAAGCATCTGTTTGTTGAAAAGTCGAATGGTTCAAGTACACAATGACTACCACCAAAAGGTCTATTTCAGCGTAGGTGAAGCAGTGCCCTTGCTTGGACGACATACTAGCCCGTTGAACAGGTACTTTTTTTTTTTTTAATGTAATCTGCTACATTTATGAAATGTGACAGACACATACTCGTACATTTCGATCTGGTAACACAGGATGATGAGGAAATTTTTATAATTCGACGTTGCATAAGCAAATTCCAAAGTTCCTCCTTTTAACATGATGCTGATATCTAATAGTCAACCAAGATTGCTAGTCTTCAATGTCATTCTAGCCAAAGCTTGCGTAACAACGAACAACCTAGCGTAGTCTAGGCCATGCTAACACTACAAATAAAGAGATATTGTTCGCAAGGATATACAATATACGTTTTCGCTGAACCATTACAAGCTGAGATTTAAACCTCATATTCGAAATATCCTTTCGACATATACAACATTAACGAAATTAACTTGACGATTGCTCGAGAAACGATTTAATCATTGCGGCCTAACAGTAACAGCTGATTTTATGGAGTTTATATTCAAGAAATTGATATGAATACACTATATTAACATAATGCAATAACCTAAGGATACGCACATAATATTTGACGGCTCATTTCTGTTCTTCACTATGCTCCCAGGTTGCCACTTCTCCTTCTTCACAGATGGAAACGTTGTCTTAACGAATTTGGCTCCTGCATGCGAAGGTCGAATTTCACACCACGGACAGTCTGTCTCCAGCAGAAGGCGATCTGATGGTATAGTTGTCACCACCTTTAGATTATCCTCAGTTTTTAGGGAGCTTCGGAAAATAAAATAATAATAAATTAAAAATATAAAAAAAGAGAAGCCAAATAAGAAACATATACATTCGCTATACTGTACAAATTTTTCGACTACAGTTAAACCTACAACTACTAATCTTTAGAGCAAGACTGATCTGTGCAAAGGGGTTTTACATTACAACGGTTTGGAAAGAAGCTGGATAGAACAGTCTTAATAAAAACCACACTGGCCAGTACGTTAAAGAGTTTTCGGTATTTATTGTAGGGTAAATGGCGCATCATCTGAACATCAAGGCTCACATAAACATGTCCAACATCAACTTCTTTTACCTCTTTCAACTTACGCTATACTTCACCAGGTCTAAGTTAAGGAGCACTGCTAGCATTCCTCATATTCTCCATAAAGAGTGGGATCAAATTTGCTTTTCTATCCTATTTACTAATTACAAATAACTTCTCCACGGTTCCCACAGATTATTCAATATCAATTTCCCTGATTTTCACTGATCTTCATCAGAAATTTCCCTGACCTGGCTTTGCCTTTAACTCTAGTAAATAATACTTTATTTTAAAGGGGTCTCCACCTTCCCCATAGCCGTCTTTACGCCTTCTTTTTATTAGTAACTTATTCCATGGAATAATATTTAATATAAAAAAGTACAATCATATTAATATAGAATGAACAGAGTGACTTATTACATATTATAACAGCATTTACATACATTTTCTCCTGATCAGAGTGGCAATCGGAATTACAGTGTAACCAGGCGGGAAGTAGATGGTATCCCCCATGGATACAAGCTTATAAGAACTAGTCTATCATGTGTTAAAAAAAATAAACACCAGTCTGAAAAAAAAAATGCATCTTTAATCATTGTCGGCCTGATCTTAAAGGGACGCACCGTCTGCTAGCAGAACAATCACCGGAGGCAGCAGTGCCTGGCGGCTCGCACTGTCGCTACCTTCAGGCAAAAAGTGCCTAAAAAATATTCGAATATTTCTCACAGGTGGGAATGAGGGACCTACAGGAAGAAGCAGAAAATAAAAACCCTGCCTGACTATATGAAAATTAACGACAAATGGGGAAACATGTAATAAAAACCACTTAAAAAAGTACAAAACTGACATCACAAAACATGACTTATTTTAATGTCCAAGCGCCTGCTTTTACAGTTGATCTCTGCCTCTTCTACCTCCTGTTCAATTCGAAAAAATTTTCTCAGTTCCTGCAATTTCCTAATCTCAGTCTTTAATTTCAAAAGCTTTAAAACACACTTTTCATTTTTCTTCTTCTGATTTTTCCAGACATTCCTCGTATTTTCGTTCTTGAGATTAAAACAATTCAATCTGCAAAGAACTAGTCTGTCGCACCTAAAAAGCGAAAGGTTGGGGGGAACCCATTAATATTACTAAACAAACAACGAGGAGTCCGAAAATCACATCTATTCTTTCCTCCGATGTGTTGTTTAGCTTCCAGAGCAAAAAAGCACCATCACAAAGGAAAACCGGAAGGGCGATTTAAGGTAAATTTATGAAAATGAAGGAATATATACCTATGTTCCGTATTAGAGTACACACATAAATATATACAGTTCACTACAATGATTACCGAAGACCCACAAACCAAGTAACCCAAGCAGATCCATTGTAGCCAGCTATAATTCCCCTACTGAACGCATTCCGTGTTGTCCAGTTCACCTGGTCCATTTCCGACAAAAGAGTCACATTCCTTGACGTGGACATCACCTTAGAAAACAACACACTGACCACTTCCGTTCACATAAAACCCACCAACCATATGCAGTACTTACACTACTCAAGTTCCCATCCTTACCACAAGAAAGCGATTCCTTTCTCCCTTGTCCTCAGAAGACAACGCCTGAATTTCACCAGCTCTGCTGCTGAAACTTACAACCAACGCCTCGAGGAGGCTCTAGTCAACCGAGGCTACCCATCTAACCTTTTAACCAAACAGATTCGCCATGTATCCTCACACATTCAACCCACCAGCTCTAATCACCCAGTTCCATCCTAAACTAACCAAGGTCAAACAAATCCTACACTCTAATTTGACCCAGACACAAGATCAATATTCCCCACCAAACCTAGATTAGTTTTTCAGCATTACCCTAACGTTAGAAACATCTTGATCCGTACAAATCCTTGCTCGCCACCATCCCAAACCGGCGCCCATACATGCAAGCGACCCAGATATGGGACCTGCTCCATTTTCATCAGTTCTCCCACGGTCACTATCAATACTGCTAGTGGGGGGTACACCCTAAATCCCATGGGTACATACCACAACCCTAATTTATATACACCCTAACCTGCAGGTTCTGTTATGTATTTTATGTGTGGGGGGGGGGGGGGGGCGGAACAGCCTGTGTGTGCTCTGAACCTTCGTATTAACAACCATCGTCACTTCTGCACTATCAACAAACCCAATGCCCCAGTCTCGTTACACGCCAAGTCTCACAACACCAATTTTGATCTATCTTTCCTGGTTATAATACACAGCCATATTCAATCCACTACTGGATGAGGCCTCTCCCGGAGGGAGGAGGTGGTCTACTGCTCCCACGCTGACCAGACGTGTTGGGAGAGGAGAGCCGAAACTCTCAACTTTGATCGCTACCTCTTTATTCAGGTAGCTGCCCAATTGGCCTCATGACGCTGGGTGGACGCCGCACAGGCAACACCATCTGGAGTACTGCAACGGTCACCCGTCCAAGCACTGACCAGACCCAGAGCGGCTTGACTTCGGTGATCTTACGGGAACCGGCAGACCAGCTCGGCTAGGGCGTTGCCATATATATATATATATATATATATATATATATAATGGTACAACAGGTAGAAAAAAAGGATATTTACATGGTAGATTCTTGAGACAGGTGTACAATAACATCATAAACACAGTAGAAAAGCAGTACGTTTCGCAGAAGCGTTTTAAACTGGTAGGAGAGAAAATGGACAGAGCGGACAGGTGCGGGACTGGCGTTAAGGAAACGCCATATTGTAAACAGATGTAGAGTGGCAGTGTGGCCAGGTTATGGAGGCGGGAAAATGACTAGATGGGACCTAGTCGCAGATGACTCGCTGTTTCGCTAACAACACAATCCGATAATCCGTGACGTAGTATATTTCCTGTTGACGCCCACAACGAAAGACTCAGAGCTGTTAGACCCTCCAACAGGCAATTCTTGTCTCTAGATTAATATCGCGACTTGGATTCGTTGGTTCGAACCCCATTTAAATCTTCTCCAACTCAGGAACTACTAGGGCTACGAAGGTGGTTGAGGTGTGGTTTGAAAAGTCTCGGCAAGATGAGTTCAAAGCTACCTCGCTCGGTTCGTCAACAACTTATAACTCGGTAATTTTTAGAGCTACGAGGGTGGTGGAGGTATCGTTCGAAAGGTTTAAGCGAAACATTTACAACACACATACATTATTCAAAGTGGACGCTCGAAACCTGGCGGTAGTAAACGTGCAGTCCTCCGACTAGTCCTCGCCTCACTTGTCACTTGGTTTTCTATATTTTCAAGTATATAATCTTATTGTGGAGTAGAGTATACAAACATGTTATACAGGATGGATATAAAATACGCTCCCATGGAGACTTGTCATGTTATTCCCTGCAAAATTCTAAGGCATAAACTATCTTTGCAAAATTTTCCTACGATACTTAGGTTTCAAGTAATTAAGAGGAAGTATAGTTAATGTGATCTGCCTGTAAAATGTATACAGCTAATATTTGATAGACCAAAGGCGAAGCTCCTGGCAGTGTGACAGTAGATGAGGCTATAAACTACTGCCCTACAAAATCTCAAACGTGGGTCTCAGCTGATTTATATTTTACATATAAGGCAATTAGTAGACTGAAAAAAAGCTTTTGTCTTACCATCCGATACTGACCTAAGGTCTGAAATTTGGTAGGCCTGACTTTCTGGTCATATGGTTGGAGAAGTCTCGCTCTTAGACCATTAGGTGTTATACGTTTTACATTGTTTCCGACGAACAAAAGGGCCTAGCAGGGTAAGATGGTGAAAAATGCTTTGGAAGGAATCGTGATTTAAAAAAAAAAAAAAAAAAAAAAAAAAGACTACCAAATTCAGCATAAAAATGATGGTTCTCCACCAAATTTCAGTTCAAAAGATGCTAACCTAACCTCAAAATAAATTGAAGTATGCTTTTGATAGTTTAGCGATATCTCGGTCGGATTTGGACCTACGATGACCTTCTTTTTTTAAATTGACGATTTTTTCAAGCTATGCAAGACGGTAATGGTTTTATTTATGTTGGCGCCAAATTCAACTTGAAGAGAGGTTAGAAAATTTAAAAATTCAATTAAAAAAACTAAAACAACAGTTGGCTCGAAACCAAATATATGTTATGTATTTTTCAAGATGATTTACAGTGGTAGAACATAAGCAAAAAATAAGACACGTGACCGGGCTTATTACGTAACACATGCACTGTAAATACAAGTTCAAAAACGTTTGCCAGGTCGCGTTCGTGGACGACTGGTCAAGACGTCGGTTTCTCGAGTAAAAGGTCCCTGGTTCGAGTCCCGACCGGGACAACACTTTTCCTTCTTTTGTTCTTTCAAAATATATTTTTATATGTTCATATTTAATAATTGCTAGGATGTATATAAATAACTGATTGCTACTGAAAGCTAGGATGTATCTGGATGCACACCCAGATCACACGCTCTTATATAGTCACTCTATAAATTCTTCAATTTGCGCCCCCCGTGAGTTTCTTTTTAATCATGCATGATTTTTTTTTTTAGTACGAATTGTGTAAGACAAGGATGTCTTTGCAAAGTTTTTTTTTTATTACGACTATCTCGACCGTGTAAATGACCACCACAGAGATTGGGATAAGATAAAGACAAAATGAATGTTATGTGTACCAAATAACAGGTGGAAGAAAATGTTAACAGCACTTTTGTGTATACCCACCGTTACGTTTTCCGTGATTGTAAGAATTTTTCTCTATTTCTCGCAGTAACCAATATTTGAATTTGAATTTCATTTATGGCCTTTAAGCATCTAAGGCTCAGGCTGGGATAGGGGAGGGGAAAGGATTCGGAAAGGTGTCGGCTAGGGCCTATGTTGAAGGTGCCATCCCGAAATTTGCCTGGTGTGACAGGAAAAACTCTGGAAAAAACTCAGTCAGATTGGTCGGCCGCTGAGATCGAACCCACGACCTCCCGAATGCTACGCTAACGCTCTACTAATGAGCTACAGCGGCTCGGTAGCAGTAACCGATATGAACAACTATATTTTTTTTAAATTGAAATTCCGCTACCAATAACCTCATTAGGTTAGTGCGGCAAAAATAGCAACTCAAATAAGTGCTCACTGTTTAGACATTTGGAAAAGTTCTTTGATACATCCCGTAATGTTTAAGAAAAATGTCAGTTATTGCAGTTATCGGCAGTAATCATCAAAACCACCCAGTAGTTTCTTTTACCTTATTGGAAGGTCTGTTTTCAGTTTCGGCGTGATATGCCCACGCGCAGAAAGCAAGTCTTTCTTATCGTAACAACAAGTCTAACGCTGGTCAAGTATTTGCTGCCGCTATGTTGATCGTTTACATGACAGAATTATATTAAACTTGTTTAATGTTTTACAGTTAATTTTTACTTCGTTTTTAATACTTTTTTACTACAACGCATGAAGCATTCATTTTGATTCAAAAAGAGCGATAAGAGTTATACAATAAACGAGACTCGAACTTGCGACCTCTCGCTCGTGCAAAAAAAAAAAAAGCTCTACCACTTCAGCCACAAAAAAGAACATTTCCTGAAGTCGAATATAAGAACTGCACTATCTATGACGTAAACATACTTATACTTACGTCAAATATAATTTATTTCTAAATTAGACGTTTCGCATTCTGCCAACTGGAAATTGTCAGAATTATGGGGAATTAGACTAGTTATAAAAAAAAATAGCTTATTTTTTTTATTTCATCTGTCAAAACTCACTATTACTAAAATAATAATAATAATCTAGAAACCTGTAGGCATTTTACACTGTTACATTTCGTAAACTAAATCAAAGGTTAGATAAGGATATTATAAGTAATATGAAAGTAACATTTATACATATAGGCCTAACGTTCTGATACTTATTTCGAAACCTAAATTATTATTTTTTTTTTAAGTGTTATTAAGGATGGATGAAGATTCGAACTCAGGACCCATGATTCTACAAGTCCAAAGCCTAACCACTACACCACGAGAGGGCTGTGATCTTACACTCTGATAAGCATTTATTGGTGCACCGTTGATTGAAAGTCTTCACTTCGAAAGTTAAAAGAGCTTTCGTCTTTCTCGCTCCTTTTCGGGGAAGTTAATAGTTTATGTCACATGATTATACAGCGCATACATTGTCTGTAATCTTTGTTTGAGTAATGTTTTATTTGACTGAACATGTCTCTAATTTCAGTTTCAGACAGTACCAAACGATGTGGACTGTTACGGCGAGCGAAAACAATTTCCCTTCGTTTTTCTCTAAATTTCCCTTTTGTTATTAATTAATATTTTTGGGACAAAATTTCAGGAAATATTCGTTTTTACAAGCGAACGCCAGAATCCAAGGAGAAAAATATTATTTGTCAAAAACTGACAAATAAAGACCTGCGAAAAAATTTTTGAGCATGAGTATACATATTCGTAGGTCTAGTTAATATGGCCGATTTTCTTATTGCATCAACATTAATAATCTGAAAAGAAGTCGAACACTCATTGAGTTACTTCTCGCACTGTGCAAGGACACCGAACAAATATTACAAACAATGGAATTCTACAGCCGACACACTATTTTTAAATACTTTTCTCTGTCCTCTACCAAACCATGCACTGACATAAGTAACTATACCTCCACATGACCAATAAGCAACTTCCAATATTAAGTAACAGTCATTCATTCACTTGTCCTGAAAATGATTTCATGTAGAAAGCCAGCCTATAAGCTCTCTTATTATTATTATTAATTTTATTCCTTATTTTCTATTCCTCTGCTTTACTGTTTATTATTATACTGGTAATAGGAAGAGTATAGAGCTCTATCTCCCGTTTTGCCCGCCTTCCAACAAGAAGGGAGAGCCGCTGCATCGGATACTTAGCCAAACGTCATACACACTGTTGCCACATGTTGTATTCTCACTGGGCTGCGTTGTGGTTAAATCGCATGAAAAAGCTGTTTTCGCTCCTGAATAGCGTTAAAGAAAACATTTTCCCCTCCGCTTGCTTTCAGTGTGAGGAAAACAGTGAAACAGTGGGAGGAAAGTTGGCAACATAGTAACTGTCCTTTCGCTCTCTCCGCAAGCTAAGCTTAGTTCCTTTCCCCTCACATCTTCAGCCGGATCTACGAGGCTTGGCTATAAAATAACGGGACTGGCAACCCTGTCAGTAGTATACGTGGAGCAGTGGGGAGCGCTTGCGCGAAGAGTAACCTTGGACCTACGAAAAGAGAATGATATACATGAGTTGCCGCTCTCAGTCGGGTTTAGTCTATGAGCAGTGATTGAAGAGAGAGGTGTGCAATCGTGTTGCCGGAAGTATGGAAAATGTGAAAATTGAACAGCGCATTAACTTGAAATTACTTGTGAAATTAAAGAAATCATTGTGTGTGTGTGTGAAACTGTTGCTGGATGTGTATGGTGATAATACGATGTCACGTACGCGAGTGTTGGAGTGACACAAACACTTCAGCGAGGGAAGCGAGAACGTTGATGATAAAATACCGGGTCGTCCTGTCACCACAACAAAGGAAAATGTAGCAAAAGTGAATGATATTGTCCGGAAGATCCCAGGTTCAACATTCGAATTATAGCAAATATGGTGGGCATCGATAAAGAGTTTGTCCGCAAAATTCTGCACGACCATTTGAACGTGCGCAAAGTTTGCGCTAAAATGGTACAAAAAAACCTCACGCAATAGCAGGACTTTCGGAAGCACGTGTGCAGTGACACAATGGAACGCCTGGCAGCAGTAGTTTCTGGCAGATAAGAAGACTCCAGTGTTGTAACACCCACCTTATTCACCGGACTTGGCACTGTGCGATTTTTTTTTTTTTTTTTTTTTCCGAAAGTTAAATCCGCCCTCAAAGGAACTTATTTTCAGACTGGAAGAGGTGAAGCACAAAACGGCAGCTGTACTCAAGACGGTGACACCTGAAGTTCCACAACTGATTTCAACAATGGAAACTTCGTATGCAAACGTGTATAGATAGGGGAGGGAAGTATGTTGAAGGGGATCAACTTTAATTTGTAAATTTATGACAATACACCGTACTTTTGGCACCAGTCGTTATTTTTTAGCCAGACCTCGTATTCTTTCATTGTGTATAATTTAGCTATTTACAACTTCAACTGGCTTTACACAATACTTGCTGCAAGTATGCATTCTTGCACAATAAGTTGAACTATTGTAAACTCATTTCACTTTTCTAAGAATCTTGAAAGAAATTAAGTCTAAATTCTAAGCTTACCTTCAACTTGGTATTTTCCTCGCTGCCATCGAATCGTCTAACAAACTAGTGTTTGCAAACACAAGTTGCGCCAAATAATATACAGGGGTTAAAGGTAGGGTAAAATACTATAGGAATAAATGAAGCCGTCCGTTAAGATGGCCTTTGTCAGTGCTCCATGCAGGTGAAATAAAAAATGGTGGTCCTGGGCAAGGTAGATGCAGTGTCGCCACAGTGCATTGCGAACTGGAATGTTGTTGTCAGATACTAAAACAGAAGAGCTTGGTTGCAAAACTGTATATTTTGTTATATATGGGAAGTTATGTGTATAAATGTTTATTTAAAAAAAAAGTTGAAATGAATAAATGCTTTAAAAAAATATAATGCTGTTTTATTGTATCTTATTATTTCAATCCACGATTTATTTAGAAGCTTTGATCTAAATTTAATGCAAGGTTGGTTTTATATATATATATTTGATTTATACAGTATCTTGACATCGGCTAATTCATATGTGGTAGTTTTCAGATGTTGTGAGAGGCCAGATGAAAGAAATTTATTATTTTTGGCATCTCTAATATGCTCCGTGACCCTGGTGTTAAGGTTCCGCTTAGTCATTCCAATATACTGACAAGAGATTTGGTAAACTCCACAACCTGTGTTTTTTTAAACACAGTAACTTTTAAATTGGATAAAAAAACGTTTTTTAAATGTTTTCGGGAGTTTAGGGCTGGTTTCAACTATTTTTCACAAAAACTGTACCGACCTGTTACCGTCAGACCGAAAACAATGGCAAACCTATTTATGTTTTATCTTCTTTTTCCACTTCACATTTAGTTTTTCTCCTTTTATAATGTTTCGATTGTGCGCGCTGGTGTGTATCTATCGTATCCATTTGTCATTTGTCATATACGTATTATATAGTCAATTTCTGTGTTTAAAATATATTTTTCTGTTGTGCAAAGGTTGAAGGCACGTACAACGAAATTAAGCCAAATATTGTATTTCATTTGTGCATAGTGGCCTGATGTAATGTGTACATAGTGTTCTCCTGAGGTAGGTTTCCGATATACGGTAGTTTGAAATTTATTATTTTGTCTGTATATTTGTAAATCTAGGAAATGGAACACCCCTGGTTTCTAGTCCTTTTGTAAACTTAATGTTACTCTTAATACTGTTAAGCTTTACGAGGAGTAACTCTGTTTGTCTTGCCTATAAAGAATTAACGTGTCCTCTACATAAGGGTAACATCGGATTGTTTTTAACTCCAGATTATTTTACTCAATTTAAAAGTTACTTATGTTCCAAAAAACACAGGTTGTGGAGTTTACCAGTTCACTTGCCAGTGCAATATTGGAATGACTAAGCGGAACCTTAACACCAGGGTAAAGAAGCATATTAGAGATGAGATGAATTTCCCACATCTGGCCTCTGACAACACCTGAAAACTAACACACATGAAATAGCCAATGTCAAGATACTGCATAAATCAGATACTGCATAAATTGTATAAGAATGCATCCTTATATATATATAAAGTATTAAATTTAGATCAGGCTTCTTAAATTCTTAAAGATTGAAATAATAAACAAAATACAATTAAACAACAACATATTTTTTTTAAATCATTTATTTCAACTTTTTTTTTTTTTTTTTTTTTTAGATTTTAATATATTACATTTAATAATAATTTTACATTTATACGCATAACTTCCCATATATAACCAAATACACAGTTGTGCAACCAAGTTCTGTTTTAATATCTGGCAGCAACATCCATTTCGCAATACACTGGCAACATTGCACCTACGTTACTTGCACTCAGAACCACCATTTTTTATTTTAACTGCATGGAGCACTGACAAAGAATTCTTTGCGGACGACTTCATTTATTCCTATAGTATTTTACCCTACCTTTCCCCCCTCCCCTGATGAAGCCAGTGTATTAGTTGGCGAAAATTATGTTTGCAATCGCCAGTTTGTTAGACGATTAGATGGCAGGGAACAAATTATATTAAGTTCAAGGTAATCAGTATGGTCATCGCCAAGTAAACTTACATTTGATTAAATCTATTTTACTTGTAAAATAAGAACTATTTCAACACACACGAAAAATAAATAAATTTTAAGCTTTCACGATTTTCCATAATTAGAAAATTTATTCGAGTCTTTACGTCATTCATATCTATACAAGACTTGTATACATATAACGAGCTCCTGCAAGTCATGTGGACCGCGCTCGCCTTCAGTGCGAGGGGTCCCGAATTCAATTCCCGGTAGGAGCTTAATTTCATAGTAACGTTTCGATTGCCCAAACCTGGATTGCTGGTCAGGAAGAGTATCGAGCTGTAAAGCATCTATCGAAACCTGTAGAATACGCTGACCCCATCTCTCACGTGGGAAAACCAGCAGAGACAAACAACAACTTGTATAAATATAACATGACGTAAACCTTTGCTAACTATACAATTAAGAAATTGTTCAACACAAATACAGGAAACCGATCATTACCATCCATTGATGCCAATATAAAAGCCCAATTCTAGAATGTTCTTTGCTTCCTCAGCTGTTCCATCAAATGAATGAACCACTCCGCCATTGAGCCTTTCCCTATTTCGAGACAGTATTTCCAAAAGATCTTGAGCTGAGTTTCGACAATGAAGGAAGAGCGGAAGACGTGATGTTTCTGCTAAATCCAACTGCTTTTCAAAATATCTGAAAGAAACAGGGCGTTTTATTCCACATTCAATTCTTGTTTGTTAATTATACAAATAAAATTATTCAATTTCTATAACTAAGTTACATGTGAAAGCTACATCTCATTCGTGCTAACTTTGATGGGAAAAATTAGTACAAGGATTGTCTTATATATATACTCTCTCTCTCTCTCAGATCAATTTTTCATTTCTTGTCTTAGGGTAGTAAGAAAATTGAAATCAACCGTAGACCGAAGTTTAAAATCAATGCAAAGTTGGCGTCAACGAAGTATAATTAAATATATACAATACTCCAACTATTATGGATATCTATTCAGTTATTTAGACCAGGCAGTCATAGCTCTACGTCCTGGGAACGATCCCAGCGGCCGCCCATCTTGACTATGTTTTTCCACGGTATTCCCTCAGTCTCAACAGGTAAAAACCGGCACAATACATTTAAAATAGGCCCTGGCCGACCTTCCTCTCCCCTACCCCCTCCTACCTAGTCAAAGCTGCCTGAAGGCTATAAATAATTTCAAATTCATAGTTGCCCAATTTGATTCTAGTTTGCATGAAAACAGTCTAAACTACGCAATGACTTCATGTTTAAATTCACAGCGGATAATATTTTTAGAAAGTACGGAGGAAGTTTCGGATATTCAAATGTTTACGGTGCTTTTAGCTTCAGTTACTGCTCAACTATGGATCGAGAGAGCCTCAAGGAGCTTAAAACAGGCACACGGAAATTGATCGTTGGACTAGCGGGGAATTAAACACATTTCCAGCTTGCCTCCCGTTGCTCTATCACTAAGCTATCAATAATATAACCAACTTATCTATATATAGCGTAGCCTATTCCTAAGGCTTCAGCTAAATCAGCATTTGTGTACTGTGTGAAAAGTCAGGGAGACTTCTAACTGAAGAATTTTCCTGCAATTCGTGCAGCTCGTATAAATAAAATGTTATCATCATCATACGTTAATTACACATGTATACAATTTAATGTATTTGCAATTTCTTTGAGTAAAGATTAACAACAATTTGGTTAGATAACAGATATAGTATATCAACAAATTACGTAAATTTTGCTAAAAAATTTGCACAAAATTGGTCTTAACGCAGCCAATTTATACTACGCAATTTTCCACTCTATAGTAACTTACGGTGTTACTTTGAGGTGTATTTCCCTAGAATCTATCATGGTATTCCGATTATAGAAGAAGGTACTCCAGAACTATAAAGTAAAATGAGAAATTTCTTGTAGAAGTACACAGAATTTAAAATTTGAATGCTTTCCTGTTCATATCTATATCAATAATGCACTGTCTTTCGCAAAATTCCACAATGAATGTAAACAAAGGAAAGGGTAATGCAGAAAGAAGAAAGACGTAAGGCTACATGTTTTCTTTCACACAACATCTATGCATAAGAAAGTAACATAATACGGGTGTATGGTTATAGATTAATTTAACCAACTATTTAAAAAATGAATCATCATATAGTACGTACAAAAGGAGATTTCCCATGGAATAAGGTGTTACTCAGCACAGCAAAATATAGAACAAAATTTATTAATTAGCGTGTAGGAATGTGTAGCAATTAAGAGGCTGTTATGAAAATATCTTAAATGTTAGGTATTTGCTTTATTTTTTTATTTTCTACTTTATTTTGCATTCCATTTTCTTTTATATTCTTCTTGACTTTTCCAATATTATGTAACCATGATGATAGGGTGCAATAAATTTAAATTTGAATCAATTTTGCTTTAAGGCCTTTAGTCAACTTTGGCTCAGGTCTAAAGAACGTTGATGGGAGAATTGCTCGAATGAAGAAAGTGGGGGAAACGGGAGAACTCCGAGAAAACCCACGCATAAGGTATTTGTCCACTACAAAGCCCACATGGCACTGAACCCACAATAAATTTAAATTAGAATTTCAAATAAGTTATTTCTCGATGAATGTGCAAACTGAGTTACGGTCATTGAAGTAAGCTGCGGTTGAAGGATGTCTTGCTTTATAGGCTCGAATAAAAACTGGTTTGCGCACATATCATCCGTGCCGATTATGACCAATCACTGACGTTTGGTTCGTGAAATTGTGCTTATCTGTGCAGTTTTCGTTGTGTCTAATCTTGTTTAAGTAGTTCGATTTTACGAGTAATGTGCGACCGAGTGACATGTATCTATGAATAACAAATATTATGGACAAAACTGCAATAATGAGGCGAAGAACACACGCGATTTTAAGGATAATCTAAATCAACAATCTCCAACAAAAGATGGCAGCACTACCACCGTATATGTCTAATGTATTTTCGCTATTACACGAAATTTCATTGCTGCTGCTCCTACAAATTCAAGCCTAGGGAGTTCAAACTTTCAGGCAAGAAAGTTCATAATCATTTCAAGATCATGATCGATGCCGATTTTTTATTTCACTTTTGTTCATTGTTAAAAGAACTTCATTGTTACAGGTTTCGATATTCACAACAATGAAGGAAAACGAAAATAAAAAAAAATCGGCATCGATCATGCACTTGAATTGGTTATGAACTTTCTTTCCTGAAAGTTTGAACTCTCTAGATTTGAATTTATAGGAGCAGCAATGAAATCTCGTGCAATGATAAGAATACATTAGACATATACGGAGATAGTGCTGCCATCTTTTGTTGGAGATCGTTGCTTTAGATTATCCTTAATCTTCTACATTGCCTGCGATCTTCTTTCTCTACGTCTTTTCCCACCTACGTGGGGTCGACGTTTCTGATGAGTCTTCTCCACCAAGCCCTGTCCTGAACCTTTTCCCCTGACAGATCTTTCTCCCCGGCTATTCTCGTCCCCATCTGTGAACGTTGTCATGGGTTTTAGTGGAGATTTATTTAAGTAATATTTAAAGACAAACTTATGAACATTTAACGTCGCGCTATGGCAAACGTATTTACAGGTCAAAAGAAGCAAACCCGCAACCCAAGGTTTGTAAATTTGTTGGAACAAGGTAGCGTCCCAGTGATAACATATGCACAATCCTACATGATCACACCAGAACAACATCGTAATCCTAACTTTTTTCGGTGTTCTTTGGGTTTATATCAATAAAATAATAGTGTTTTCCATACACGATCCGGGAATACTTCAAAAGTCAGTATCATTTTAAATTAGCAAGTCCCTTTGCGCAGAGATTATTTTCAGAAATTAAAATTCTAGGTGTGTCATATTCACATCATCAGAATAAATAAAATTATTTTCTGCAAACAGCTGACACAACCAAATTTAATTTTCCTTCGAAAATGACCTTGCCGATAAGTTCCCCATCCTATACCCTATCATATAGCCTGAACCAAAGATGTCACTGCTATTTTTTCAACGTCCAAAATTACTTGCCAAAGATTACAAGTTCGGGTTAAACTATTACAAATTTTAATAAATTACTGAAGTTCATTAACAGGTGAATGTCATGATAATACCTTAACGAGGAAGGCCTCTCCTGAAGTTTTTTTCCTCGCCGACAAAAGTGACATATGTATGGAATAATTGGGAACTATATACTGCACCCTTGTTACAAACAAACAGAGAATTCCTTCGCCTGCAGGAGCGGTAAGATTGCGCAAACTAATGTAGTTCCAAATCAAATCTTGATAGATACTAAAGAATCGCATTAACATTATCAAATAAATCCATTTATAAGTATGAGAAACCATGCATGTTTTCTGTACTAATAAGATACTGTATGAAACACTATAGTAAATTCAACACTAATTTTAGCGACTTTTAGGGAAGTTGATGAACCACAGCATATTATGCATATATATTAATCTGTGGTCAGTATGTTCCGCATTTGTTTAACAATATCAAATATCCACGTCTTCATTCGGTGTTGATTTGATACAGAAATGGTAAGAAGCGAAAATTTTTACGCTCAAAAATTCTTAGACCCTATTGAAGCAGTCACAACAACATGTTGCCAAATTTAATTTACGAAGAACACACTGTACTTATTCCGACCTCAGTGTCGAAAGTACAATGGTGGAAGGAAGAAAGGGGGAGGGCGTTTGACAGTACTTACATAACTAAAAAAAAAATCAACACTGTGTCGCCTGCAATACAGTGGACTATATTATACATAGTAATATATACATATATAAAAAAGGAAACAACTACTCATAGCAAATATCTTAACTATAATTAAAAAAAAAAATTGGAGCTACTTTTTTTTTAATGTTCTTAAGAAAATGTATAGCTGTGGACTAAAGAAAGAATGTTGCGACTTAAGAAGACGCATGCGCTCAACGTGTATCTCTTTTATAAAGAAAATCTTTGATATGAAAAAGAAAGTACTTCTCTAGAAAGAGGGGCGTTCTTTAAAGTAAACAAAAAAATACTTCTAACCGGATCGATAAGTGATTCAAAAGATGGAGGGGGGAAATATAGAAAGCATGGCATTTCCTCCAATGCTTAATCAAATCGGTATTCCTTTAAAGTCGGGAATAACTAGACTGTTCTTTCGAATCACCACTCGAAGGGGTTAGAAGTGTTTGAAAAACAAATATTCATTCTGTGGAGTAAACCTACCCTTTTCATCTCTTCATCTTTTGATTTATTTTTTTTTTAATGGAGAAGGACAATATTAGTGTTTTATTCGTGACCTAGACTAAAGGAATCTTACCCAATTGCAGTTGTCACACCTTAGGATGCAATTTTGCCCGGAATAAACTACAAAATACCGCGACTATTAGTTTTTGACCTTCTCCAGATGACTGCGTGTTCCTATTACTTCGTACTTTCATCACAATTCATTAGGTTCCACTATGATTCCCGTGTTGCATTGTATGCCGTACCCCGTTAGATCTTCTTTCCAATTTCCTCCAATATCATCCGAACTGGCATCATCCCACAATAACTTAAGAACCTGTTGCTTACTAACTTCTAATGAAATTCAAAATCTACATTAAAGAGATATGAAAGGGTGCAGGCCACTTTTAATATCTATACTATGCATGCACATTCACACAGGAAATAATAATGAAGTATTGCTTCTAGTACTGAACAGAAGAAAACTTTATTCTTACGGTGCTAAATTCAATACCAAACAAAAATAATAAGTTTTTTCTCCACTAGCTGCCGTGTGTGGAAAGAGGCTGAGAGTATACAGAAATAACGGATTAATGGAACAACAGAGGATCAAACCCGTTGTTACTAATCTATTAGCAATACGGCTATTTACCTCTTTAAATTGAAGCTTGAAATTAGTCTAGACTACTTTTTTATTTTATATTTTAATTAAACTCCGCCAATGCCGGTCCCACGCCCGGATGGGAACGGAGGAGGGTTGGGGTAGGGAGGCACGCTACCCTGTAAAAACCACTAAGCCAGGGATAAGACACCTTAAATCCCCCCTGCTAGCATGAGAGCAGTGAGAAGGCCTCTTCATCATGTTAGGATGCTATAGGCCAATCCCCTATACTTCCGAAATTTAATCAGATTAAAAATCAAAAAGGAGAGAAAGCCGGACGGAATTTTGGATGTGACAGGTGGCGTGTTAAAAGGAATATGGCTGCTAACGTAGCGACATGGAATGTAAGAGGATTAGCAGGAAAGGAGGATGAGCTAACCCAGGAGTTCGGGAGAGTCAACGTCAACATTTTAGGTATCACGGAAACGAAAAAGAAAGGGAAGAGATGTGAAAAGATGCCGGGTGGACTAATTCTGTTTCACTCCGCAGTACCGACAACGTGTAGAGCAAAAGCCGGAGTAGGCTTTATAATTACAGAGAAATTTGCAGAAAACATCAATTGCTGGAACTACGTTAATGAAAGAATTATGAGCCTTACAACAAAAGAACTACACCAAACAGAATGTATTGTGATAGTCGCTTACGGCCCACAAGAGAACGACCCAGTAGAAACTAAGGAAGAATTCTATTCCTGCTCACAAAAGACAGTCGATGATGCAAGAGGCGAAATCATAATCATGGGAGACATAAATGGAAGGGCAGGACCACAAACAGAAGAAAATAAAGCCGCAGTTGGAAAATACGGTGAAGAGGTAAAAAATACAAATGGGGACAGACTAATTGATGTTGATTATGATCTAATCATAATGAACACCCAATTCCCACATAAAGACATGCATAGGTACACCAGAGAAGAACGCTCTATAGTAGACTACATCATTACAAGCAGAAGCCTAAGGAAATACGTGACGGATGCGAGAGTAAAAAGGGGACCGGAGATTGGGAGCGACCACTATCTGGTAATCATGAACAAAACAACAGGTAAGACAGTACGGGGAGACGGTAAGCGGAGAAAAGAACAAAAGAAACAAAAATCACAACACAGGTTAAATATCAGAACTAAGGAAGCAGGAAAATTTTAAGGCCCTCTTGAATAGCAAACTGTCAAGAGAGCTGCGAAAGATAGACCAAGAGAACCAAGAAGAAATATGGGGAACTTTCAAGAAAGGTATACTCGAAAGCGCTGAAGAAGTATGTGGCAGAATTAGAATTGGAGATAGAATCAAGAAAACACCTTGGTGGAATGAGAAGATAAAGAAAGAGGTGAAAGAAAAGAAGAGCAGATGGAGAGCTTACTTAGCTTCACGATCTCAGAATGACTATGCAACCTACAAGGAACAACGAAACAAAGTAAAGAAAATAATCCGAGAGGCCAGAACAGTATCTTGGGAAAAGTTTGGCACAACAATAGAAGAAAATTATAAAGAGAACCAGAAACTCTTTTACCGTACACTAAAGCAAATGAGGAAAGAGAAAGAATGCCCACTCAAGTTCGTAAAAGACCGGAACGGGGTAATAATTATACAGCAAGAAAAGATTCTGGAGCGATGGCAAGAATACTACAACGAACTGCTCGAAGGAAATCTAGAAGAAGGGGAAACAAAGGAACAGAACAGCAACAACAAGAACTGCGGCTGAGCAGGACGAACGCATAACAAGAGAAGAACTAAAGAAAGCAATGAAGAAGATGAAATTAGGCAAAGCACCCGGATATGACGTGATATATCCGGAAATGCTAAGACATGGGTGGGAAAGGAGAGGACCTGCTATTGAACATAATTAACCTATCATGGAGATACAAGATAGTTCCCCACGACTGGGAAACAGTCATAATAATCCCAATATATAAAAAGGGAGACAATAGAGAATGTGCAAACCACAGAGGGTTATCACTCCTAAGTGTACCGGGAAAAATTTACAGCAGAATTTTGGAAATTAGGATAAGGAATCACCTAGAGCAAACATTAGAAGACGGACAATGTGGATTTCGAGCGAACAGAAGCACCACCGACTTAATTTTTACATTGCGGCAACTAGCGGGAAAAAAAATGAATTTAACAAAACTACATCTGGCGTTTATAGATCTTGAAATAGTCTTCGATAAAATAAATAGAAGAAAACTGTGGGAAACACTGGCTAAAAGAAAAGTAAGTACTGGTCTACTAGAGACAATAAAGGGCTTGTATATAAACTGTAGAAATGTGGTTAGAAAATCAAATTATACCTCAAAAAGTTTCATTACCAACGCGGGGGTCAAGCAAGACTTGGACAATGGCATAAAAACACAAGAGGAAAATTCAAACTATGGAAATGCGATTCCTCAGGAAAATCGAAGGCAAAACAATACGTGACAAAGTAAGAAAGAACACCATTAGAAATGACTTAAAAGTCGAACAACTACAAAATACAATAGACAAAGGAAAACTGCGATGGTTTGGGCACATACAAAGAATGGAAAGAAACAGAATACCAAAGTTGGCGTACGAGACCCGAGTTACGGGAAAACGAACACGACGACGACCCCGACAGACCTGGGAAGTTGGAGTGATAGCAATACTGGAAAGGAATGGACTAGAAGACAGGGAAGCAAAGAGAATAGCAATGGACCGCAAAGGATGGCAAAAAGTTTGGATGACCCTCGACACTGCAAGGTAGAAGAGGAGCGATAAAGTAAGTAAGTAAGTATATTTTAATTATTCTTATTATTGGTACACTTTTCAAGTTGTGAAATTTAATTGAAGTTTTATTGTATATGTGGTAACAAAATGCAGTAACAAATCTGTTTTTCCTAACGGGATACGAACAGCTCAGTTTATTATTCTACAAACATCTGTTACAATTCCGTCATCCATGCCACTTTTTCATTATCACCAAGTTTTTATCAACTTCTATCCAACCTTCCTTACGCTGAGATAATAAAATGAATTGTTGAGCCAAGCGCGCACACATGCATACAGGTATATACATACACTTATAAGTCAACCAACTAACCGTTCGCTACCTCTTTTGAACATCTTTAGGACAAAATTCCAGTCTGTCATAGTCTAATCCACATTCTCCTATAGCAACCACTCTGCCTTTTCCTTCCTCAGCTACTCTTAGCAAAGACTGCAGGTAATCATCAGCATCTCCACTTGCTTCGAATTCTTCGCAACGTGTTGGATGACAACCAACTGTGCTATAAAGACGATCTGAAAGAGGAAAAAACTGCATTACAGCTACTGATTTCCTCTCAGTATCGTAATATCAAGTTTATTTGTAGTTCTAATTTTATTATTATTACTATTTATTTGGTCCTTTTGTTCATATGGATGATTCTGGACACTACGATCAACATATTTGAATACATTATATGACTAATAATGTGTACTACTTAATACTACTATATATTGTACGTAACTCTACGTACTCATTTATTAAATAAAACGCATTCTCAATAAACAAACCTTTTAACGATCTTTTAACCCTTTCATTCCGATAGCCGTCAGCCCCCGAAACCAGTCCCTCCTGAACGACTTTCGCGGAATTCGCAAGGGTCATTTTAAACTCTCCTTGCTTGGCTCGTAGTTCTCTTATTTACATCAACCAAAAATTGTTTTGCTTCGTAAGTGTAATATTTGAATATACAATTATCTATTTGCACTTAGAGCGATAAATCTATTTTTAAAAAGTCGAAAAAATCGAAAAATTAAAAAAAAAAAATGAAAGTTTTGGTATATTGCCCCCCTATAAAATACTTTGATCGGGCTCAATATATTTTGTCAGCTAATAAAATTAGTTGGCATTGACAAACACTAAAAACTTTGTTATATCTGTGATGGACAATAAATGTCTATTCAGAAATCTGTAATATCAAAATAGTCAAGGGTTGTAGCCTAGTTTCCTAGGCTTCACTTTGAATCGGCACAGTTCGCCTCGTAATTATCCTATTCACATGAAATGAAACAAAAATTGTTTTGTTTCGTAAGTGTCACATTTGAATATACAACTATCTATTTTTACTTAGAGCAGTAAATATATTTAAAAAAAAAAATTTGGGATTTTTCCCCCTGCCCCCTCTAGAAAATACTTTGATCAGGCTCAATATTTTTTGTCAGCTAATGCGATTAGTTGGCATTGACAAACACTAAAACCATTTTGGCATACAAACGCAACCAACAACAAATGAAACTTCGAAAATTATTAAATAGACTGATACTATTGTACAGACAACTCGATAACAGAAATATAATCAACACCACACACAATTTCAACACTAACAACACAAAAAAGGAAACTCCCGAATTTTCGAAATTACGCTTGCGTACCAAGTGAAAATTGGGCGTGTGTTGCCTTGGCACACCAAATTCGTTATAAGAAACTTTCATGGTCATGAATCTTTTCGCATTTCCTCTATGGTGATAGGAAGAGAGAGGGAAATGGAAACAATCAAGAGTTATAGAGAAGTAAACACGTGCTTTTTTAAAAGGAAGGTGTAAACAACAAGTTTAAAACACACTTGGAAAGGGGTAGTGCAGGGATATGAATCTTTTTTTCCCTTTCTATGTGAGTGGGTGGGTGTGGATGCGCACTACTCACCAAAATGTACAAAGACTAAACAAACAAACCATGAAACAAAAAACAAGAGGCTTTTGTTTTCTTATGCAAAAGTAGCCGTCACACCTGGTGACGTAGCTCCTTGAGGGGCTTACAGGGGCGGGAGGGGGAATCGACGAGTGTGTTTCTCACTGTAAAGTCCTCTTATCATTTGTTATAAAAATAACAATCCTGCAGTGTTACCAAGTCGATGGTGTGGGCTCGATTTAGCCTTGAAATGAGGCATGTGACATTCCGAACTTATCGTAACTCACGGAAGCATGGTCGAATTCGGTATCCGAACTTTTCGTAACTCTCGGAAAGATGGTCGAATTCGGTATCCGAACTATTCATAATTTCAGGAAGGAGAGGACTACTTAATAATAAAAGATATGAAACTTACGTGCCTTTGTAGTCTTCAATGTATTTAGAATATCACTATTGTTTTAGGGTAAAAACAATATAGTCACACTCTAAATATATCGAAGACTACGAAACAACATCAGTATCATACATTTCTAGAAACGGTCTTCAGTGCACAAAAGTGAAAATTCTTAATATGACTTTCCTTCTTGAATTTACTGGGTTCACTGGGTAGTATAAATGTTAGCCAGTATAAATGACGCCTCTTTCATGCAGACCTGTATTACAATTTTTACCACTACAGCCATTTTTTTGTTTTATGTAACAGTAATATACATTTCTACTCATGGTAGAGGATAGCACAAGAGTCCCTGTCATATTTAAAAACATTTGTAACTTTTTTTTAAAAAATATTTTAGAACTTTCTCTTTTAAATAGAGGGATTGAAATCTGAAATTTAACATACAGTAGCAGAAAGTACTAAAACGAGTGAAATTTCCTACAAAACTTGGAAACGAACGATGAAGTATCTGTAGACGAGTCAACGAAAGATCACTTCCTCCGCTGTGGGTAATAATCTGATGCGGAAATACATCAGAGAAAATAATTGGCTCATCATAGTTCTTTCCAATTGAAATGAATTCAATTTTAAGGCCTTTAGGCAACTTTGACTCAGGTAGAATGGATGATGATGAAACGAATTGGTGGAATGAAACGTGAGATCCCTGAGAAACCCCACGCACAGGGTGTTTGTCCACCACAAAGCCCACGTGGCATGAGCAGGGATCGATCCGATGACCCCTAGCACCAGAAGTGAACACTCTATCAATTGAGCCACCGCGGCCCCTCGTATCTCTTTCGAAAAGAGGATTAAATCACCCAGACAGTTACACGAAAGTGCTATATGGACATACGGCTAAAATTCTTGGCAATGCAAGCGCAGAAGACGGAAAATACGTGGTTTCACCATTATGAAGCAACCGTCCATATAGCTAAGGGAGGGTTTCTCAATGTATGGGTCGCGCGGTTCAACTAGTGAAGATGTGCCTCAGCGACCCCATATACAAAATATATTTCTTGATCATAACACTCTCTATTAAATATTTCGAGGAATTATTATTTATCTCATAAGCAGTTGAGCAATATATCCAAAATTACTATTGACAATATATTAGAATAACATAGAATTTAGAGAAACATGCAGTACATTATGTTCAGAGAGTAGCAAACAAAAAGTTGCTCTAACCATGGCGTATTTTTGTAGTATTCAAATCGTTCTAGATTTATAGATCTACTGAAATATATTGGAGGCGGCATTCTTATATTTATCCTACATATAAAGAAGCTCTAAGAGTACTTAAAGCATTGTATTTAATTGCGATATTATTTTCATGGAATACAATACTATATAGGACCTACAACTTTCTCCTACTTCAAATTGAAGCTGTTCAAACAGGTTTGTCATATTTATGAGAAACTATTTACCTACATAAAACACATCTATGCTTGGTTTCTTCTAGTAAACTATAAATTTAAAAACAAATATATTTTTACGATTAATTATATTTAGTGATGTAAAAAAAACAACAAAAACTAGGAAAAACTCCTTTTTTCAATTTTTCATGCTACTTTGGAAGAACTTTTTTTAAAACTATAACGAGGTCCCTGACTACATCTGATGATCAATGAAGTAGTTAAAATGTTAATTCTTGTTAAAAATATACATTTACAAAAATATCCTTATTGGGACAGACTCTGACAAAGTTTTGAAGCATTATTCAAGTTTCCTCGATCTGAGCCATTTCATTTGGACATTGGAGGACTTGTCATAATGCACTAGAGTACAGAAAAATGTAGATTGGTGAGAACTCATACTATGTTTCACTCGTTGTAGGAGCAATACACTATGCAATCAAAAGTATCCGGACACCTACATAAAAATGAAGTACAAGTTTGGGCCGCCCTCCATTGGAAATACAGGTAGTCAATACCATGTCGGCCTACTTTTACCCTTCATGACAGCTTGTACTTTTGCAGGCATACTTTGAATCAGGTGACGGAAGGTTTCCTGGGAAACGGCAGCCCATTCCTAGCGAAGCACCGAAATTAGAAGAGGTATCGATGTGGGTTGGTGTGGTCTAGCACGAAGTCGGCGTTCCAAACATCCCAGAGATGTTCTATAGGATACAAATCAGAACTATGCGCAGGTCAATCCATTAATGGGACGTTGTTTTCGTCAAATCCTGCAGTATGGACGGGTGTTGAAAGACAATAGCCATTCCCGAACTGGTGTTCGATGGTAGGCAGGAGGAAAGTGATTAAAATGTCAACGTAACCTAGTGCATTGACCTTGCCACGTAAAGCAACAAGAGGGCAAAGCCGTCTCTAGAAGAAGCATGACCACACTTTAACCCACCACCATCGAATTTTACATTCGGCACTATACAGGCTGGTAGATGTCTTCCACCAGGCATCTGCCACACCCACACCCTACCATCGGATCGCCACATTGTATACCGTGATTCATCATTCTACTTAACGGTTTTCCACTGTTCTACGGTCCAGTTTTGACGCTCCTTACACCCCACGAGGCGGCGTTTAGCATTTGCCTGTGTGATGTGTGGTTTATAGGTAGCTGCTCAGTCATGGAAACAAGGTTTACGAACCTAGCATCCAACAGTCATGGTTCTGGAGTAGATCCTGATACAGTTTGGATTCCTGTGTGATGGTGGCGATGGATAATTTACTATTACACTGTATCACTCTGGTTTCTGGAGGTCGACCTTCACACTTTGGTTGTATACGTCTTTTCACGTTTCCACTTCACTATAATATCGAAAACAGGAGAGATGTTCACGAGGGTGAAAATCGCACGCACAGACTTCTTACACAAGTATCAGCTGATCACGCTGAAAGTCTGAGAGTCTCAGATCGTCCCATTCCGCTGTCTCGCGCTGACTACTGAGATCGGTGATCATATGTTCCACGAGGTAGATGGCAGTACTGTGTCGCCCTCTATGACAAACATACGTTTCGTGGGGTACACGATACTTTTGATCAACTAAGTTTCCTCCGCAGGCTGTAATTTCTGGCTAGTTTCGAAATCGCTTAGCAGTCACTAGGTATGAGAGATGGCAACCAGATTTTGACGTCAACACTGACTTCTGTCCGTACTTGTTTACTCTTCCGATTTCATGTTAAGTGAGCTGTTTAACGACCCGCTGACTCATCCTTTGTGACACACTGGTAAATTCACTTTCAGATCCTTTGATCGACGAGCGTCCACATGCAATACAAATCGATGGATTTAAAACCTATTAAGTCTGATTTCTGTCCACTTCTAGACAAGCATATCAAATGCTTCAGGAGAAAAGTAATGGCGAACCGATGGAGTTTGTCATTGTCTCCCATCGAATAGAGACAGAGAACAGCAATGTTTGCAAAATCCCATATGAATATGGATATAAAATTGTATATCAAAGATCTACTTTTTACAGACACCAGTTCGAGAAAAAATACGAAGTAAGTCAAGATATAATAATTAATAAGCTATTATTTTCCTGATGAGTAATCTCTTGTTTGGATTGATGATCACATATATCATCAAGATCCCCTACCACCACTTTTTCTGTAATTCATTATGGATTTCATGCGGTGAACATTAACAATATTATCGGATTATTCTACGCCAAATCACGACCAGATTTTCAACCTGATCACCTCCGATTTTAATTTGGCGATCTTATAATCCTACAGAGAAATTAATTCGTAATAAATTTTAACTCACTAAGCAATTAGATTTCTCTGTTATTGAGAAAATCGCCAAAAAAAAAACTCACTTTCTCCTTTCTCAAAACATTTTCTAAATCGTCAATACTTTCTCCTAATCGGCACACGAAGCTGATTTTGGTCTCGTACGACACGGCTAAGGGTTTCAATAATGTGAGTTCAAAGTCACTTGATTTGGCATTTGAGATTGAAAATATCAAAAGCCTGATATCAAATAGTTTCTATTTGCTTTATGTGTACACCCTAACATATCACAATTACAAATTGGAACATACATGGGGTCATTTAGTTTTAACATATTTCTCAAATAGTAATTAGCTTAATTTACAATCAACTGGTGTTTAACATATCTAGATGGTTTCCAATATTGTATCCACAAAACTGACCTAAAGTAGATTAATATATATACCCTAAACAAGTCTGAAAAAGGAAAGATTTAAAATATTTCTATGTATCAGTTTTTCTTCTAAAATGACATCTATATCTTCCTCTTTTCCTAAGTAATTGTAAATTTTGTAATTGCAATTGACTCTTTTTCTCCAGGCTACATCTTCCAAACGAAGTTTTTTTAGGTTTTAAATTTACTAAGATATATTTTAATTTATTTCGGGGAGAGTTTTCAGCCCTCAAAATTGTACTATCAGTTTGGCGATATTCCATAAATATGAGGAGCCAATTTGGGACCGCGGTGACTCAGTGGTACAGCGCTAATCTCTTGTGTGTGGAGTCATCGGTTCGATCTCGGTGGGCTTTGTGAAGAAGAAACACCGTGTGCGTTGGTTTCCTCAGGGTTCTCTCGTTTCTTCCTACTTTCTTCATTCCACTAATTCTCCCATCATCATCCATTCGGCCTCAGCCGAAGTTACCTGAAGGCCTTAAATAAAATGTAATTCAATGGGAGATATTTAATATAGTCAAATCAATAGTGGATATGCAGCTTTGCACTTTCTTCTTCAGCATACACATAGCTAAACATTATAGGTTCATTAGCTATAAATTGTTTCTGAGCAATTTATAGACAAATTACATTGATACAAATCCATTTTATGTAATAAGTAAAAATTGTTTATATTTGACTTATCAGACTTTGCCACAAGGTACAAAAACCTTCGGTCTACATGTTTGTCAGAATATCTCATTTTCGGGAGAAAGTGATATATCTGCTTATATCTTGGGGCCACAGATTTATCTAATGTTATGTTTTATCGTGTGTAAAAATGATTACTTCTGATTGGATACTTTCTCAAGAAATTAATTGCAATGTTGCCACATTTAATTCGAAATTTCCGATTTTTTATAATTTTTAACTCTGGTCCTATTAGTCACATTGAGATGCGGTTTTTTTATATGATAGATATAGGTTCTACAAGGACCTTATTTTAGTTTTTTCCTAAAGTAATTACTTTTAAGCCCTGCGGGGATCTGAATTGTTGAAAAACTGCCAAAGAGCCATTTTTGGACATTTTCTCGTAAATCTCACCCTTTAAAATTTTGAAATTTCTGAAGTACAAGTAGAAACACCTGAACTTTGATGCCCCTTTTCCCGTTTCTTCGACCCGACCCTAGATATGGTGTTTTTTGCCCCTAAAACTGTGTAACGCTCTTTTATTTATTGTGTATTTATACAATTAGGTTTTGTCATATATGATTCAATTTCTTATCGATAATTAACATGTGAGAGTTTTAGTGATTTTTGTTACTGAAATGTAAAGTTGCATACATCCTATATACAGAGTGGTTCTCAATCTTCGTATCAGGGCTTTAATTCGGCTCCTATTGCACAAAGAGATTTGAAACAAAAAATGTACATAACAAAGTGCATATGCGGAATCACACGATGATGTAACTGAAAGCAGTGGCGTCCCGGGAATACCTTTCAAGGGGGGGGGGGGGAACTTCAAAATTTTAAATAGAAACTGGGGTTGATTTTGCTCCATTTGCAATAAACGCGAATTTTGAACAACTTTTAGAGGAAACACTTTTTGATATCTTGTATCGTTTGGAAGTTACAAGAGCTAATTGAGTAGGTTAACTGTTACCTACCAACATGGGCCATCTCTTGTTCAATAAATAGTCGTAACTAATATGAACTTCTAATCAGTGTCAGAATAGAAATACGTAATTTGTCAAAATACAAGTTACATACCAAATTCGTGGACATACTTGCAGTATGTAATCAACAGCGTCAAAATTCTACCACCAATCAATACGGACTAACACAATGACTAGAATTTGCATTTGTTCAAAAGTTAGTTCATAGATTAGAACGTTAACACACAAAGGCCATGGGGAGGTCGAATGCGTTCCAACCCTTTTCAGGGCAAACCTGTTGAGGTTTTTAAAAATAATTTTACTGCGTCTCACCAGGCAATCCTTGCTCGTTTTTAGATGTCCTACTCGTCGAGGGGCGTCACATACCTAACATATGATACCGGCTGAAGCTGTAATGATAATACAATTCAAAACTAAAACAAACAATAAGTACACTGAAATAATTCAAAGATAAAACCTTTTACCAACCGTCCTTCGCAGCCAATTCCAAAGAGTTTCTGCTCTCCTCCAAATTTCCTCCGGTGATGATTATCTTTTCCACTCCATTCTTCCAAGACCTATCTAGAACAGCTTGGAGGTCTTCGTCGTGTTTTTTGGACCCATGGTACAACCCTCGAAACATGGAGTCTGTCAGATTAGCTCCTATATCTATAAAAAGAAATAAGATTATTTAAAATCATAAAAATCAAAATTAATAAACAGCAGAAATCTTCGACTATTACAAGACGAACCTCAGCAGTTTTAATACAACTCAGAGATCGAATATTGCTCTGCTCAAAGGACTCTTTAAATTCTTGGGATTTGGATTCTGTTCATTTAAATGGGAAATTTCTCACTCGTCTTATGTCTCTCAGAAGTAGAATTTCAGAGCTCCGTTTTCAGTTCACTCTTTTTCATGTTCAATTTGTCTGCTGTTTCATACAAGGTGGTCCAAAAGCAAATTACCTACCAAAAGCAATGCGTGATGCAGATATTGAAGGTTTGGGAGAGACAATATCTATTGCAATTTTATGAACATCTGGGCCCATTTCAACTCGGAGTGACCGAGAGGTTAAAGCACTCACTCTCTGTGCGCGTGGTCACGAGTTAATTTCTGCCGGGGTCCATTGAACGGAGTGGTTCCGAGCACACTTTCCAAAAAACTATAGGTCCCGCCCTTAGAAGCTCACCAGCTCGTTCCGGACGTTAATTATAATTCAATTTAATACCTGGACCCATTTAACGGACATTTTCGAAGTGTCTACCTGCTACTTGACCAAGTTTACGCAGTCTTGCAGTAAATTAGAGGACATTCGTCGACAACAGTCTGGTGAAATTCCAACTTTTTTTTTTCAACTTAAAATGCACGTTTTAACTCCTCTATTGTAGTTGGTCTTTATTTAGTTTCTCCCCGCTTGTTAAATAGGAATAACAATTGCTCAATGTACCAACATGAATAACCACAATTATTTTACTCGCAAAAAGACCTGTGGAACCTCGGATGCAGTAACTAATTACAAACTAATATTTCTAACAACTAACAATAAAATTAAGAAGATATGTATAATATAAATTATAATCTTCAACTGATATTGTCCTACGTCAGTGTTTTTTCTAAATCCCGAAGTATATGAGAAATTGTATCTTTCTCAATTTGAGACTTTATTTGCAAGATTTTTCTTTGTTCTTTCAATTTTAAATCTGCCTTTGTATTACCGTTCTTCTCTGGTTCTTTTACCTGTTGTGAAACTTAAGTGTTCCTCATATTCTTCTCTGGAAGATTTGGCACTGATGAGCACTTTAGCACTAATGCGAATATTTTCGATTACTCCATACTACAGTACTGCCTCCTACCCTATTCTCTGAGCTTTTATAATTTATACTCTGTTCATAAGATTCTCCACCATGAAGTTTGGTTTTCAGAGAATTTCCATGCGATAAAAGAAGGACTTCAAATTTCTTCATTTTCATGAGTCTTGTATAAATTTCTCTGCTCTTAAAAACAACACGAAGCAGAATTATTTACGGTTCGCATGATCCAAATGGAAAGAAAAATATTCCCTGACATTCCACATGTTTTCAATTATTTTCCCTGACTTTTGAGCTTCTCCCTGGCCATAATTAAATTCCTTCACTCCAGGGTGTCTACTGGATGTTGATTTTCAAATTCCAGGTTTTTTTCCAGGTCAATAATTTATAACATTTTCTTCTTGCAAACAAAGAAAAAAATGTTTATTAAAAGAAACATATACCAAGCGCTTTTAAGAGAAACAGTCAAGGAAATAGCAGGCATCAAAAAAAAAAAAAAAAGAGAGCAAAATCTCAGAAGAAACCAAACCCTTGATGAAGGAAAAAAGGGAATTGAAAGAAGACTAAAATTACATAAAGGAAATACAATTTACCTTTCTGCATGTTTCGTTCAAACTGTTAGCAAAATTTTAGTGAAACTAACCAATACTACTGTTTTAAAAAATAACAAGAGTTAAAAAATGAACAATTCATGTGTATGTACAACCGAACTTCGAAACACATTTTAATGCATGTTTTTTTTGATGGGAAATGGCCAGTTACTTTATTTACATAAATGCACTTATACCACGTATTATTAATTTATAACTTTTTTCTTCATGCAAATAAACAAAGTCTGTTTATTTGAGCAATTACCCGACTAAGATAAAGTTGTCTAAACACAATAAATAAAATCAATTCAAATTCAATTGAATTTATCATCAACTATTATGATTCACCTTAAAGTAAGGTTTTTAATGTCGTCCTCTTAACCCTAGCATTACCAAGAGCGGGGGGTGCTCCAAGGCCCACAACTTTTTTTTAATTTTTTTTTTTAACATTTCCAATTCGCCAAATCTGAGAAAAAAAAAATAATGACAGGCTTCAACCCACTGGTGATATAATGTACTTGCTTTATTTTTAATGTTTGTCTTGTTCCAATTATAATGTAAATAATGCTTTGTGGGCCTCGGAGGCCACCCCATCCCTCTTGGTAGTAATAAGGGGCTATTCACAGAATACTGTAAATGTTATATATGAAATATGGTATGAAGGGGTCTTCGTGTATATATTATACTGTACTAAAGTGCCTTTGATCTTATTGTTTTTTTTGTTTTTTTTTCATAAAAACAAGAAGAAATATGTCATAGTTACTAACATAAATAAAAATTTGTCACGTTCACAACTATATAGATATAATTGGCAACACTGTACTTAGAAACATCGTAATAAAATAGAAGAAAACTATGTGATGTCTTACACACCCAAAGTCCATATCAGACAGTATAAAATAGTTTCTGTGAGAAATAAGGACACTTTCCTTGTGGGTCTCCCCACCCCCACAAGGTGGTAATTGATGTGACCCAAAAATACCTTGGTAATGCTAGGGATAAGAA
This sequence comes from Lepisma saccharinum, assembly GCA_022664845.1. Taxonomy (NCBI): domain Eukaryota; kingdom Metazoa; phylum Arthropoda; class Insecta; order Zygentoma; family Lepismatidae; genus Lepisma; species Lepisma saccharinum. The sequence goes on from JAGDQP010000151.1 coordinate 191,558, forward strand.
GTTGCATTAATATGAATGAGCTACGCCTTTCGGAACCGCTCTCGCTCCATCTTCAGGCCGTCGTAGAGATGTAAATTAAGTATGTCTGTAACTTCTTGTAAGATGATACTGTTTGTGAAGTTTAATAAATATGTACATGTAAGTATGTGGAAAGAAGTGTATTATTTATTAACAGAAACACTTGAGTCCAACTGTAAAATCCACTATTTTTAAATTACTCCGCTGTCAATGTTGCTACACACCAAATATTTGTTTAAAAAAAAACAAAAGTCTGAGTGGCTGCATCGGTATTAGAAAAACTGTTATAAAATTTCTACAATGTGTATGTAAAATGTATTTAGGTTATATTTACAACAAATTCGTGTTCACGTGTAAGAATTATGAAGGCTAAGAATTATCAAAAATATTGTATGTAAACTGTACACGTAAGCACAGATGTGTTAAAATTCGAAATGGGTTAATCTCGAATAAATAAGTGGAAACCTAAGAAAAGAGTATCTCAGTAAATTAGTCGGTCGTAGTATTTGCACTATTTCACATACAATCTGATCTCACAACAAAACTAGACAGACAGACTTAAATTACATCTCAACGACAGCCTGAAGATGGAGCGAGAGTCCTTCCGAAAATATCCAATTTATATTGATGCAACTACTTAAGAGGACGACATTAAAGACCTTACTTTAAGGGGAGTCATAATAATTGTTATTGGGTCCTCTGTACGTTTAAAGTGGCTTTATTTGAATTCAAATACGTACTTGACAAAATATATATTGAAGTTAAGATAATATCAAAACTTAGTTTAATATCAGACCCAAAGTACATAAACACATTAACCCACGCATTAATTAACATTTACACATTAATTAATACATGAAATGATCAGAGAAAGATGAAATGAGGCAAAAAAACAGAGTATCAATCAGAAATAAGTATGGCTGATATAAGCTCGGATACTCCTGGGGTCGCCACAGCCGTCCTCACAAGAAGTCAGATCTCCTGAGGAGCTTCTTACAAAAATGAATAACTGCATGCCTCATTCTGTGACCTCAAATTCACAAATTCTATAAAGTTTCTTCTAAATGTTCACAGAGTGAAACTAATGAAGTTAAAATTTAAGTTAAAAATAATTACAAAAAAAATAAAATCGGGTTTCTGCTTGATTTCCACGCTTTTTCTAGGTTTGTCTGGTCCAAAATAAAATTCCAGGCTAATTCCAGGTTTTCCAGGTCAGTAGACACCCTGCACTTTCTCTGACTTCTCTGGGCTATGTCAACTGGTGTGTATTAAAAACTAACTTGAGTGCGTGTATGAATGAAATTTGGACTACTCTGATGAATGCTAACTCATGTTCTTTGATTTGATTCAGAAAAGCTAGACGCTAAGTTGAAGTGTTGGAACTACACGCACAGGAAAATTCTGTGAGAAATAAATTGAAGCCGAGTGGAGGGAACTTTACGTACAGAAACTGTGTAAATCAAAATAATAACTGTAGAAAGTGTTGTATGGTTTTAAAACCCAATGTCAGAATGTACCAGAAAAATGAATTTAACTCTATGTACAGTACACTTTTATCTTGATATGTGTATGAATAAATTCATTTTTAGTGACCAAAGGTTCAATAAAAAAAAGAGCAGGCTTTATGCAGATTCTCTCCGCTAATGTTGACATCTACATTTTGGTTATGATATTACTAGCTTCTTCATAATATAAAACGCTTTCAGCTTCTATCTCATACGTCTTTCGCTACGTAAATGCTTTAAACAGCCAGAATAACGATTTTCGGAGTTACCATCCTTCTCATGTGGGCGATCCTAACGGACAAGTTGCGCTTAGGGGTCATACCAATATAAGTTTTCTTACAAGTGACTTCGTATACACCCGAGATGTGATTGATTATCTGCATTAACTGACGTCTTTCCCAACGCCACGTAAGTACAATAATTAATATCCATAGTTTTTAAGATTCTACAAAGCCTTATATTGAAAAAAGAGAAAGCAAGTTCCGTCTAACTGAAGTTGCGAACGACTGCATTTACAGAAAAATGTTAATATCTCTACTGTTAAACATCTGTCATTAGATTGGTACATACTTACACTACATTATAAACAAAGGTGGCCATTAACCATTTTTTCATTCAATATTTCACAAATACGTTATATATACAGGGTAACATAAAAAATAAAAAGTGCATTTGGCACTATTTTTTAGGAGCTGAAAATAATCTTTGTGAAGAGTATAAATAATAAGGCTTATGTGAGAAAATAAATATAGGCGGGCATTTTAATTTAAATTTGTCCTCTGGCATGATACATCTCCACCACCTCTATTTACGTGGATACAGGGAGTTTAGAGAAAAGGAGTTACAAATTCCCACGGTAGGTAGCCTTCATAAAAGCAAAATTGCATACGTAAGAACAGGCCTAAAAGTTATTTTTCACGAAAATCGACCTCGAAATTATAAATACTGTTAAATTTCCATTTAAATTATAGCTAAACTAAGCTAACATAGAACTTATAACGGCAAATATAATTTTGTGTCAAAATGTATAACAGAATTATGACAAAGTGGCGTCATATTCTTTTCTTATACTGTACGCAGAAAAGACAGATATTTAGTACGTAAACTGTTTAATATGCAGGGTAATCCATTTAACCCTGTATATTGTAAGTTAATACCCTTTTTTTCCCCCTTCGGATTGTTATCTAGAGGCAATTTAGGTATATAAGATTTGGCATCAGTGGTGAGACACCGAATTTCCTTGGCTCAGTAGCACGGTGGAACTCGCATTGAATAATATTTGTTCCGAACAACTGTGTGCAGGACTGACTGTGCTAACAAGGTATATTTATCTGTTCGAGAATGTTTATTTCTGAACAATTTGCAACTGCTGGAAATAGGCAAATCATTAATCTAAGGCATTACTATTCAAAGCATACAAGAGTACGTGAGCAACGTTCCGTTCTCTGTCATTGTGGTTTTTAAGATTTGTTTATTAGAGACTTCGATGTGGCTAAACGTTCATAATTACTTTGGAAACTAGCATTATTCGCGCGAGACGCTAAACTGATTTAAAAATAACGACCTACATATGCTTAGCTTCTTGTTGTGGAATGTTTTGAAGTTAACAACTCCTCTGTCACGAGGCTTCATCGGGTTAGAGAACGTAATATTTACATGAATAATGTCTAAGATAGGAAAGAATAAAGATTAAGATGAGAAATGGAAAGAAGCACCTACATCTATTTATCCGCCATGGCAGCTGTAAGAGACATTCTTCATTTAAATATTAAGTTCTTTAACCCAATGAGAAAGAAACGTTGGCAATGTGTAAATATTCAACAAGAAGAAGTTGACGACACATAAGTCAGTTTTCGAAAGATTATAATTACTCTATAAAAGAATAGTGTGATAATGTGTTGTTGACCAAGTGTTGATTGTGGACCCATTACGAAAGTAATGTGATTATACAGATGGAAGTTTTAGTGCAAGGTCAACGGAACATTACAGAGGTAATGAATGCTATGATTTGCAGGTCTAGAACATACAGTTGTGTCAACGTAGAAGCAATGTACAATTATGTAAACATAAACATCGGAGAAAAAATGCCGCTCTCAAATTCTTGTATAAATTAGCCAATGGAAAATTCAGATCTGAATCTCTCTTGCCTGAACTTCATTTTCGTATTCCTACTAGACTCATTCGAAGCAATCACCTATTTCATCTATATAGGCCCAGGCTTTCTATTATCCAGCGCTCGCTCTTACATAAGCTGCCCAAACTCTACAACAATTTACCGATAAACATTGATCTGTTTAGCACGGAAACTTAATTTAATTTAGCAGTGACTTGCTTTCTATGTTTCCGCTAACTGGTATTTTAACGCTGTATTTGTTTTCTTTTATTATTATTAAATATTTTTCCCTCGCATTGTAAAAGATTCTAGTTGTATTTAGAATTTTGTTAAATAAACAAACAATAGTGAAATTATTACTGAAATTACTAAAGCGATCGTGGATTCCATTATAGAGACGGTGATAGGAGTAGTAGTTTGCTTTATTTTATATGGGCCAATCTAGTAACTGTTGACTTCGGCCCATCACGTTCGAGTTAAAAGACACCCATGCCCCTTCCGGGACTCGAACCCGGGACCTTCGAGTCGTGGGAGTAACGCCTTAGACCGCACGGCTACCCGGTCGGCGATAGTAGTAGTGATTCAACGCCTGGAACAGGCCATGAAATTTAATTCTGATAAGGTGAATGATATGAACCAGTTAAAACCCGTCAGCGGGAAAAAGGAGTTATTTTCGACTGAAAGTGAAATGGGTAACTCGTAGTAGGCTGAAACTATGTAATGAGTTTTTGGGGTCCGCCATTTTGAATCGAAGATGGCGTCTTTGGAAACACTTTGTAATATTTTCGTAACCTACTACTGATGGTGTACCGCCATACCAAATTTCGTTTTTCTATGTCCAGCCGTTTAGGCTGTAAATTTTATACAATAGGTTAGGTGGCATTTTTGGATCCAAGATGGCGACTTTTTTCAAAATTTTGTAATATTTTCTTAATCTACTCTTGATAAATAAACTTTTATCTCTAGCTCAAACGATGTGGAAAATTAATTTTTAGGGTCCGCCATTTTGGATCCAAGATGGCGTCTTTCGAAACATTTTGTAATATTTTCGTAGTCTACTAGTGATGTTGTACCGTCATACCAAGTTTCGTTTTTCTACCTCCAGCCCTTTAGGCTATGTATTCTATACAACAATGGGTTTTGCGGCCATTTTGAATCCAAGATGGCGATTTTTTCAAAAATTGTAATATTTGCTTAATCTGCTAATGATGTAGCTTCATACCAATTTCGTTTTTCTAGCTCCAACCGTTTAACCTGTGTATTGACTACTAAAAGTCTGATTTTTAGGTAAACATACTAGTTCTTGCAGATTGAATTTTTTCAATCTCAAGAACGAAAAGGAGTTTTGTACTGTGCAAAGTGAAATAAAAGAGCGTGACAAGACAATTGCAGACTTAAATTACAAAACTGTATAACTGGAGCAGTACCAACGTAGGAATAGCATCCGTATTTTTGGCTGAACGGACGGCGAAAATACAGACGCAATTGGTTTGAATCTTTTTGAAGACAGGTTAGGGGTAAAGGTTCAGAAAGCAGACATTGTGTCGTACGCATAAAATTGGCCCAAAGATGCCGGGTAGGAACCGAGCTATTACAGTTAAATTTACCAACTACAAGGGCACTTGCTTTCACAAACAAAAGAAAATTATAAAACTCAGGTATTTCAATCAGGGAGGATCTTTGCCAAGCTAGATTACAGATGCTCAAAGAAGCAACTGACAAATTTGGAACAAGGGTTGCTTTTACGCAACACGGCAAAGTAGTGATTGTGAAAGACAAACAAAAGCACTTTATTACAAATGTGAGTGAGCTACGACCACTTTGAACTCTGCGATAAAACAGCATTAAAATTAACGTCTACGTTTCTTGAAAGTCTTATCCTCCCCATGTTAAAAAAATGACTACATACATCACTCAACTAGTTTTACACGTAGAGAGATGCGGCTTGTCCCTGGTCACAGAGAAACTATTTCTGCGTGCCATCTGCCTATTTGCGTTTTTAAAAATAGCAATTTATGACTTAAATTTCTGATAACTTTTTTCTTTCCAAGAGGGGGAAAGTTACGAAGAAAAATACGAAGAATACTTAGTTGAAAAGAATAACGCAGGGAGCGTGAAAAGGGGGAGGGCATTTTACAGCCTTGTATCCTTGACAAAGATGGAAGGAGATAAGGGTATTCATTATCAGTTTCGGGTAAACAAGGGAGGTAGAGCAGAGGGGACTGGAAGTTAGTTCTATTGTGTTAGACTTGCCAGATTTTTCAAGCTCAAAACCGGGACACCTCACATTCACACAACGAATGTCAATACGTATAGGTGTGTGTTGGGGTGGGAAGTAAATATTTCTTTAGAGTAACTTGTAGATACATATTCTGTTTCTTTATTATGCAATCTCAAAATGTTCATTTGTTACGCTGAAGTTGTATTTAACTATAATTAGCTTTGATACTAGTTAGGGGTAAGAGAGACCCTAACCTCGCTAGTGTGTAATTCAAAACACAAATAAATAAATAAATACGCAAATTAGCAATGAAAATTATACAAGTACACTCAATTACTTTTTATCTCACTGGAACAAAACACGAAACCGACCGGCACGCCGAGACATCTCAAAACCGGGACTGTCCTGGCCAAATCGGTACGTCTGGCAAGCCTATGTAAAACTGGATTTTAGTTACAAGTGCAAATTCGGATCTATCGCGATACGAACCAATTAATTAATGTACAATATTTATTTGTTAAAAAATAAAAATTGAGGAGTTTCATGGGTTTTGTATATCGAAATCTTTTCCTTACACACTGAAAAAGAAATTACTTCTTCGGATATTTATAACTTTTTTCCTTTTAGGCTTCAGCAGCAAGACTGAAGCTTTATGCGCCCGCTCCGTCCGTTTGTCTGTCGTCAACTTTCAACTCAGGAACTATTAGGGCTAGGAATATGCTTGCGGTGTCGTTGGAACGGTCTCGAATAGCTCAAAGCCTTACAGATGATACACATTGCAGAGGCGGATCCAAAGATAGGGGCGATGCCAGATATATGGGGCAATTCATGTCTTTGGAACTAGGCGGGCTAGGAAGGTGACTGAGGTGTCCTTGGAAATGTCCTGGAATTACGAGCTCAAACACGTATAATTCATCTTGATAGCAGGGACGGATCCTGAGTTTCGAGGGGGAGAATTTTCAACTTTCGAACTACTAGTTAGGAATGTGATTGAGGTGTCGTTGGAAAGGTCTTGGCAAGACAGTTCAAACCAGTATCATTCATCCAGATCGTAGGGACCGCAACTAACTGGGAAAATTATCATGAAGACACACTGCAGGGAAAACACGGAGAAGAATTCGGTGTGAAAATACAACGTTGCGAACTTTTCATTAATACAGACCACCCGTTTCTCGCAGGGTCGCCAGATGGTATTGTGTTGAATGAAGACAATGGAGACCGGTATGTTATAGAAATCAAGTGTCCTTATTCGGATAGAAACTGTGTCAGTATTTCCCAAGTTTGCGACGCAGTGCGGAACTTTCAATTATACAAGATGATTGACGAGAAAACGCAAAAAGAAGAAATCACGCTTTCCGAAAAGCACCCTTATTACCACAACATACAGACACAATTACATTGCGTGAAAGTTGAATGGACTAACTTAGTTGTTTATATCCCGAAAGAAATGATTATCTTGAAGATAAGAAGAAACGAGGCTTTTCTGATAAAAATTCTGGATAATCTGTTTTCTTTTCATCGGAAATGCATTTTACTTGAACTAGTAGACCCGTGATCCGGTTGTCAGAATAAGCCAATGAGAGAACCACAAGGTATTATCGAAGCAATAAGAAATAAGCAAATGAATGAGGGCACTAAAACAAAAGGGAAATCTGCTTTGTGAAAAGAATACTATATTGTCTGTGTAAATAAATACATGGTGTTACAATATAATAAATATTTAGTTTTTTCCTAATTCTGATAGTCTACATATTCAATTTTAATAGGAAACTGAATTTGATTTAATGTTCGTTAGCCATCTAAAGCCCAGGTCGGGATAGGATAGGATCCCCAGGAACCCCGTCGTCAGTGTTGCCAGCTAATGCCAAAAATATATCTCATGAATCATGAGGTGTAGAGAGATGTTTGAGGTGTAGTTGGATTGGTCTTAGCTAGACTAGCTCAGTCAAAGGGAACGTGCATGGACAAAGATAGGCATCCGGGGTACCTTTCCCCCTTCCCCCGCCTACTTACATCAAAATTTATTTATAGTACATAATAATTGGTTTTCTAAGGGAAAAGGGCAAATAAAAGAGCAAGCAATTGTGTGATATGCTAATGTAAGTTTTGTAAGGAGTGGGAGGCAAGAAAGTACAACTACAATTAGAAAAGCTCAAGCATTGACAATCCTTTCACAATACTGCATTTACTTCCCTTTTTCCTCAAAGATTCAAGGTTATCAAACGTCCTCCCCCTTCTCCCTCCATTTAACTTCGACACCGAAGTCTTCATATTTTCTCCCCCTGTTGCTCCTAATCTCTCCCACTTGAGAAGAAAAATAGTTAATTATTTGTCATAAACTGCTATTTAAAAAAAACAGACAGATGGCACGCAGAAATAATTTCTCTATGATCAGGGACAAACCGCATCTCTCTACATGTAAAACTAGTTGGGTGATGTATGTAGTATTTTTTTAACCTTGGGAAGATAGGACTTTCAAGAAACGTAGACGTTAGCCATAAGTGGATTGAGTTCGTTAGAACAATTGTGTATTTATCTCAGTGTAGTGTTCCATCATGTTTTTTATTGACTGCTGGTCTATTTTGTGTCGATGTTTATATATATTTATAGATGTGTGTGTGTGTTAATATACTTGAAATAATCAGTGGTGTATCTTTCGTGTAATATCAATTGTTACTTCTACTAAAGTGTTAAGTTGTGTAATTCCAGAAGCTCGGTTGTGTAACTGTACAAGGGTTAAATCATGATTCTTTACCGGTTCACTTTCGAAGAGCTTAGTCGCTGGCGTTTCTTCGTTAAACTGTGGTTGTTTAAAGAAAAGCTTTCCTAAACTTGTCTATGAGTACCGGGAATGTATGTATGTTACAAGGTATCACTCCAGACCATTTAACTACCGGAACAAGTGAAGTACGCATGAGTACTCTACATGGTAAGGTTGAGGGAATAACAAACGTATTACAATTACAAAGATCTCAGTTCGCAATTATGCACGCTAATGTCCGTTCCATTATTTCTAAAACAGACTAATTACGTCTACTGCTTTCAGAAATGCATTGTGCAATTTTTATAGTTACAGAATAATGGCTTGATCATTCATTAGATACAAACCTTATTAATATCTCTGGATCTTCAAAATGAACATGCTTCGAAAAGTTAATTTGCTTGAAAGCTCGATAACTAGCCTTTTCGACCTACATGCGCCAATACGAACAGATAGAATTGCAAAAAAAAAAAAAAAAAAAAAAAAACTGCCATACATCTCTCGTAACACAAAACTCCAGTGGTGCGCATCGAAAATTTAAACGTACTAGGTTGCAACAGGTATGAATATAAAGAACTTCGTAACTTTACTACTGCAGTAATACGACAAGAAAAGACTTCACTTATCGCGTAAATTGTGCTAAAGATACCCGAGATTCGTGGAAGACGCTACGTGAACTGGGAGTACGCCGTAAAAAGTTACGTTTGAAACTTCCCGAAGAACTAAATGACCCTAATCTTATACACTGTCATTTTTCTAGCTCATACCATATCTCGGGGACGAATAGTTTTACATTTGATCAATAAATTGATCTGTATAATTCATTCACGCATCCCAGTTGTCATAATGCATTCTCATGACGACTTATGAATGAAGATGAAGTAAGAAAGGCAGTATATAGCATTAAGTCCAACATAGCATTATGATGAAATCACTGGCAGAATGCTAAAACTAGCTTTGCCTTCCATCTTATCTCCTTGAACACACATAATAAACCAATCACTGATTCATAGCAGCTTCCCAACTGCTTGGAAACTAGCTAAAGTTCTACCGTTACCTAAAAAGACTGTTATAAAATCCATTATTGACCTTAGACCAATCATTATATTGCCAATATTTTCGAAAGTAATTGAAAAATTAGTGTCCCAACAAACTATTTCTTACATTGATAGTGATAGTCCACTCCAATTTGGCTCTCCTAAATCACACATCACTTCCACTGCTTTGTTAGATATTACAGATACTGTCCATTGTATGTACAGTGTTTGTGCTAGTGTATATGTTTTTACTTTGCTGTTTTGCAACCGAGCTCACGGGTTAGAATTTGCATATTTTTGTTCTATATTTTTAACTTCCAGTAATTTGAACAACTAAATTTCCCAGCACTTTCATTTTTACTGTAAAATAATGTTTATCTGTTTACTTTGTGTCCACTTTTTCATGTCTTTTATTTCTAATATACATGTGTTCTAAATTATTTTGTTCTTTGTACAGTGTTTGTGTAGTGTATGCGTATATCTTCATGTTTTTTCTTTGTATCGCAACCGATCTAATGGGTTAGAAATGACACATTTTTGTTATATATTTTTAACTTCCTATACTCACTATGATTTCGTAATGTTTGTTATGTTTTCTCTATCTATATTTTGTTTTATGTATTTTTTCTTTCCCTTTCAATGTATTCTTCGGACAAGGGTTAGGTGATAGAGCAGCTGCAGGCTGAACCTCGGTGAAGCCTTTTTCAATTTCAACAGAAGATAATACTGTCAGAAGTTTCCAGTTCTCTTACGCATATTCAGAACACGTAAGAAGGCACGTAAAAAGAACTTCGGTAAACTTTATTTTATATGGGCAAGTCTAGTAACTTTTGACTTCGGCCCGTCACGATAGATCATATACATCTATTTAAAATCCACAAACACCCATGCCCCTACCGAGACTCGAACCCAGAACCTTCGAGTCGGTGGCTTAACGCCTTAGACCGCACGGATACCCGGTCGGCAACATCAAGGCATGTCTTTCATTTAAGACTAATAATGGTTTGTTCTATGGTAGTTATACTTCAAGTTAACTTACGTTTCCGAGTACATTAAAAACGGTTATTGTATGAGAATGTGGTATCCTTCAAATATCTCCCCACTTTTGTAAACTACTTTACATTCTTATCTACTACATCAGCACCGACTTGGTATTTTAGTGCATAGATGAGTTTACTCAAAAGGAGGCTCCATCGAAACAACCTATTCAGAAATTAATCAAAATCTTTTGTATTTCGGTTTCTATTTGAAATACAAAACGATCAGGAAGAGATCTGTTCTAATCCCACACAAAACAGAACAGTAATCATGTTCAACACTGATAGAATATGTCCAAGATATCTGTAACTGTAGAGACAAGTTAATATGTTTGTAGATGAATAACAGTAATAATGTAAATTATAGATCAACTAACACCCTATACTTATGTGTTATCAACCTGTTGTTTGTTGAAAAACAACAATTAAATTATACTCTGTGTTTCGTTCCCTTATTGGGAACTTGTTCGAGAGCAGAAGCAAAAGGAATAGGTAAGAAAGAAGAAGGAAGAAAGAAAAAATATATAAATTAACATCTGACTATAATCGCTTAACTTTTATATATTTAGTTCTTTAATAGAACACGATAGGATCCAAATTTTAAGGAAACTTTTCAAAATTCCCAACTGTTATTCTTAGATAAAAAGCATAATCAGCAATACTACTCACCAATCAACTTTCTTCGTACAGCCATTTCAAGGAGTAGATTGAATACCAATCTGAAAATCAACACAACAAATTTAATGCATGTTGTTAACTAGATTAAACATCTGTTTTTATAAGATCTGCGTTTTAAAGTACTTGATACATAATGAATTTATTTATGGCCATAAAGCATCTCAGGCTCGGGCCGGAAATGGTTTGGGAGAGGATGTTGGAAGGTAGTTGGCGAGGGCCTAGTTAGCAAGGTACCATCTCGGCATTTACCTGATGTAGCCAAGGAAAATACCAAGCACTATATGAATGTAAGAACTCCTTTATTGATTCAATTAAACTATTATTAGATATCCTAACTTTTTATTTGTATTTATATATATATATAATAAATCACAGCCATATACAAATCCACAACTGGATGAGGCACCTCCCCGAAGGGAGGAGTCGGTCTACTGCTCCCACGCTGACCAGATGGGTTGG
>JAGDQP010000152.1:0-69250 GCA_022664845.1 Lepisma saccharinum
CAATGATGTAGTTTCATACCAAATTTCACTGTTCTATCTTTAGCCGTTTAGGCTGTGTATTCTTTGAAATTTTAGGTTTTTCGGCCATTTTGAATCCAAGATGGCGACCTTTTCAAAATGTCGGAATTTTTCCTTTATCTACTTATCATCCTCTACCTTCATACCAAATTTCATGTTTCTAGCTTACTCCAAACACCCTAAACAATATGATGAGTGAGTCAGTCAGTCAGTCAGTCAGTCAGTCAGTCAGTCAGTGAGTGAGTGAGTGAGTGAGTGAGTCAGTTAGCCTAAAATGTGCAATTTCAGGGGTCCACAACTAGAACATAGTTTGAGATACGAATATGAAATTTTGTACATCTGCACATATTTACCATATCTCCTTAACTGCAAAAGCTCATATTCCTATCTTTAACATCTTTTTTCTTACGGGGCCCCCAAATCGTCGATTTTGCCATAAACTCTTGTTCCTGTATAACATGCTTCTGGCAGTGCTAACGTTTTCTGACGTGAAGAACTTGGCTCATGCACTGCCGTGCATGTTGATAAGGGGGCAAATAGTGCACTCAAGACAACAGAGACATGTGCTGGTACTAGTTACTAAACAAATAGGTAGTTTCTAGGAATAAACAATAATTTACTCGTAAGATAAACACAGGGATTCGCCTGTGTATAGAACAAGTTTAATTTACTAATATTCAGATAAAAGGGGTTATCTATCGGGCACGAAAGCAAGTCTGTGAAGTTACCTAATTTCCACCGAATTACACATTACCACAGTCTAAATAACAACATAGTCAAGAGAGCATGCAACGAATTGGTTTCCAACTCACCTACTTTATTTCATTGAAGAGCGGACTCAGAGAGGAGAAAGAGAAGATGGTGTCGAGATGTAATCTTGTAGTTTCTGAAGATCGGAATCGGTCAGAGCGGGACTTGGACACTCAAAGTACTGGTTGGCCGAGCGTCGGATCAGAAGTGAAGTCGGTTCAGATGACCCAGAGCTGAGTAGGGTCATCTGAAACAAGTCGAATATCACAAACAGTAAACAAGTCGTGGCAGAAACGAAGAGTTGTCGAAGAGTCGAAGGGCCAAGGGTATCAAGTGACAGGTTTTTATTCAAAATTCGATCTCGGTGTTCAAGATGTTGATATCACTCTCAGCCAATCACAGATCGCTGTTTCCGCTCATTCGAGCGGTGTGTTCTCCTGAGCACCAAACGAAACCAAGCTGAACTTTGGTTTGTTGTACCTAGCTGCTGTGTAAGATGATCTTTGTTCTGCTTATATAAGGTGACCTTTGTACTGCTTTCTTAAGATGAGTTTTAGACTGCTGCGTAGAGCTGAACTTTGTCCGACCAATATTCATGCAGTAGGAATACGCTCTCTCGATGTAATCTGATACTTGTCCGCATATTTCAATAATTGATTCACAGGAAAACAATCTTGACTTTTAAACTAAAGAATAATATTTCGTTTCAGAATAAAATGAATTCCCTAGTTCTTGGTTCGTGCCCCGTTTCCTACAAACTATAAAACACATTTATTATTATTACAAATTTACGTAATCACTATTTAGCGTAATATACATCACATACATGCGTTTGGCAGAATTTAATGTGCACATGGAATTCTGAAAGGAAAACGAGGAAACAAAATTGAGGTATTTTACCCACCGTTAACCTATATGTACATAAAAAATTACAGTCTTGTTACATTAATGTTCAATACACAGGTTTCTGTATCTTTTTTATAATTTTTAGTTCTATTTTTAAAGTTTATTTTCTTTATTGTAAGAATTTTGATTCAAATTGAGTCAACTATATAATTTTTAAAGTATTTCTAAGTTCACAATTTAGCTCTTTAGCATTAAACTACACTATATCCAATTCACTATTGCGCCTGTATTCATTGACAAATTACTGTGGTTAACATAGTTTGTTTCACAAGAAAACATTGCGGAACACTATTCGTCAACAATTAGTACATGACACACGTAACACAAGTTCGATGATTAAAAGTCAGTTCAAAATGCGTCATCCTAGGACGACAGTCAGCTGATAGAAGGACGACGTTAATACACTGTCCATCGTTTACCTTAAATCTAGTCGTTGGACTGTGAGTTGTTATAAAGGAACATACACGAAGAGAAAAGTACCTTTGCCTATCGTACGAGTTGGTTTCGGGAACCATTGTCCATTGATACAGCAATTGATGATGAATTCACAAGCGGCAACCAAGTGTTAAACTAATGACGATGAGGTAAAACCAATGCTTAATATTTCTCGTTGGTACACCGGTACACACTTAAGACTAAGTAAGCGTCCTATTTCGCTTTTGTGCTTGGAGCGTTCATATATATTGCTCACAAACGAGATTGTAATCGGGAACTGGGCGATTAATTTTTTATATAATGTCACTACGAACACGGTATCTCATGCTAGGGAAATGTCCGAAGTGCTAGAAATGAGCGACACCGGAAAATGGGTTGCATTCCGTCTAAGTGAAGCAAATTACTGGTTGTCCAAAGGGATGGTGTGGATGGACTATTGTAGAATGCTGCTGCATAACCCTGCTGGTAACTGCATGCTGGTTTGAAATGTTGATTGGAACTCAGCTGGAGCTGGTGGTCGACTGCTGTTGTTGACCTGAACCCAAACGTAGAGAACCATACTCCTTGCGGTAATCAGCTACTTTCATGTCTTCGTGTACTTGTGTATGTCAGAAAGTAAACCCTAAAACTACTGTATTTACTTGCTATTGCTTAATATACTGAACAACATTCTAGCCTAATCGCATATTTAAGGATAATATATTTTATATTTGGAAATAAATATGTTTGCGTACTGAATTGTTTCTAAAAAATTACCTACTGCAAATGAAAAAAGTATTAAATCACACAATAATTTAACTGGAAGAACTGAAAAGATTAAAAGGAAGATGCATTTTATTTCAGGTTTCATGTTGAAACCCAATAGTTAGTTCTATACATGACCATGTCAACTATTATTGTAATGGCAATTCAGTTGAATTGTTCTTCTTAACGTTAAAATGTACAACCAAAATGTTATAAACTCTATATATACAAAAGGTTATTTTCAATACTTTACTATTCCATATGAAGGATTCAACTATGATGTCATTTTAATATACTTTCCTGGTAGTCACCCTGTGTCATAACAGGACGAGCGAAAGTAAAGAAGTAGTGAAGTTTTATTTTAAGATCCTCGTAACATCTGGGAAATTGTATGGGAAATTATTCCTGTAGGAAAAAAATCAAAGACAAGGAATCCATATTCTGATACGTGTCAAAATTGGGAAAAAGTGTGGCAACGGATATGGCCTAACTTCATAGTACCATATCGACAATGTCTTGCGAACGCACATGTTCGTGTGGTCTACTTGATAGTCTCAGAAGAAATGGATCCAAGCGCAAGAACCGAGTAATGCAAAGCGTCACACATGAAAATCTAAATCAGTTATGCGTATCAATTGCTATGGAAAGAATTGTATCTATAGTAGACAGTTCGATTGTCTAAGCTGCATCCTGTTTAAGATTTATATCGTGAATCGGTAATCAGCAACTCATAGTCAATGATACGAAAATTCTGGACAACTCAAGAATCGAACCAATTTCAGAATTCACTGTCGGTTGCAAATAGTCAAAATCGGGTCAAAATTAGCTTTATTATTATTATTATTATTATTATACAGGTAATGTGCTGACGTCTCACCGAATTCTTATATTCACTTGCTCAATTAGGATACTCAAATAGGAAGTATTTTGTAACAAACAGAAAACAAATGCAATGTGATAGGGAAAGATTAAGCAAAGTATGACCGTATGTAGGACTCGAACCGTGTTTGACGTTTGAGCCTTTCGGTACAATAAAATATAGAAATTGTAACTTGAACGCAATGAAAAAAATAAAACTAAAGTTTAGAACATAAGGACACGGATGATCATTAAACGTAACTCTGCAATGAAAATCAGTCTTAATCTAGCGCAAAGTGACGCGTAAATGAAAATAAGGTCTTATAATGGTAAGTCTATTTGAAGTCAAAGAATTTTTACAAACAAAATATTCTTTTTGGAATGATTGAACAGAAATATACTGTACACTGAGACTGCTGTAATGTGATGTATGACTTTTCTTTCTTTCATTACCTGTTTAAACCAAGGCAATGAAAGGAAGAAAAAATGGCATAGAAGGATAAGAAAGATGATAGCAATCGTACCTACAGTTGGTGTATAATTGCGAAAGAATTTACGATAAAAGGGCATCGCTTGGACATAAATATTTGTTGTTGATATAAAGAGCATCTGTAAAATACTGTTACAAAATCCTTAAATAGGATAAAAGCTGTCTGATGTACTCAGACAACAGTGGACGACCTTTGAACAATCTACATTGTCAGCATTCCAGAATTAATGAAGCTGGCAATAACCTTGTCTGTGACGGTGACCGAACCACTGTGCGCGTGGAATTTAAAATGAGAGAAAAAACATCTTCCAGCTGGTTAAAGAAATAAGAAGACATATCGCGATATAGATTCTAAATACTGCGGTTCTCAAATTTAACATATTCCGAGGGAAATATTTGAAAGAAAATACTAGATTTTCCAACAAGAAGTTGATTTCACTTATATAAATAATTAACAAAAGGAAAAGAAATGTATGAATGTTCTGGTATTACATATTTCAATATGTAAAACAATATACAGGGTATTGAAAGAATATCGCACCAAATTCTGGAGTAGCGGACTCCGATCTAAAAAAATCAAAATAAATTGTCCAAAATACAGGGCACGTACTTAGTATCACATTTATTTGACACAAAAGTCGCTTCCGCCGAAACTCCATCGTAACTGCTTTGGAAGTTGAGTGAGTATTATATTATTGAAGCCTGTCGTGTCGAACAAAAGCATAAGGAATACACATTCTCAACTTTTGAGCGAACTCATATAAATAAAGGTAACCCATTTATTCAATCCATTATATTGGACCTGCAAAATAGTTTACAATGTTGAACATCTGATACTGAGTTTCGTTACAATCTACCTGTATGATCTGCTCGAGCTCGTCACTTTAGGTGGTTATTTCCCACTACGATATAACTTCAGGTTACAAAATGCCCCAAAAGGTAAACGGTTTGATTCCCTATTGTCGAAACAATTTTAAGGGAACTCGAGCATGTTCAACTCTTTGGTGGGCATGTAAGTCGTATATTAAAACAATATCTTTAATCTCGCATTGTCTCGGACTATTTTAGGAGAGGCCCTATGAATGAGCTCGTATACAACTCAGTTGCACAAGAGATTATGTATGTGAGTAGTTATTTGAGTAACCCAAAGAAAGCAATGAAAATATTGACCGTGAATTTACTTTAATATCATACGTGTAGTGCAGACCTTAATACTTAATAGAGAAGCAAAATGAGATTGAAGCTAAAAGAATTTACGTTTCGTATAGTGTATATGTTATTGATATCTCCACAATTAGAGAAGAGGAAGAGCGATAAAACGGATATTTAAGCTAATCAGAGTAGATTTTGAGCAGTGATTCCATAAACGCTTGTTAAAAAATTACATTTTGCGAAGGGCTTATATCTCAATGTTTAAACTGGCGTAATAACATGTCATTTCATCATTCATATCATATTCCCAGCGGTGAGGCAGACGCCATTGCGTTCATATCATCATCATCATTTCATAACATCATAATTCATCATCATAATCATTATTTCACTGTTTCTCACAAATTGAGCATACCCTGAATAAAATAGTAGGTCGATCTTAAAACTAACTTAAATCTAGAGCTAAAATATATACATAAATATGGTGCACCTAATCAACATTACAGAATGCAGAATGGAGCTTCTATTATTGTCGTTGAAGTTAATGCCAAATATTTAAGTGCCTCTTCCGTATTTTGGAAAAACTTAACACTAAAATTTCTCAGTCGAGCTTCTGCTCGACAGTTTTCTTAAAACTACAAGTTTCCAACCTAGCTTTGCTACATTATTTGCCATACATACTAAAAGTTCATATAGTGCATAATTTGCTCTAATCTTAACCTAGTTGTTCTAGATCTAGAATAATCTTTAGATCATTCGTTGTCGTAAAATCCTTGTAGAGCCCTTATTTCGCATAATTAAAGAATTAGTTAAAAGGATCCGTAGTTGATTAAATTCAAACTATTGTATCATAAAGTTAATCCAGGTTTTGTAATCACTTGAATCTCATACAGGAAAGAGGGAGAGTAAACTATAGAATTCCGGATTATTTGAATGAAAAATTATTGACGAATTTCTCGGTCTATTAAGCTCAGGGTTTAGAGGAACTAAAACTACTTTTAAAAATGTAAAATAGTTAGAAAGTACCTGTTTCGCGAACATATTCGCACTGAAGACAATGAAAATTAACAATATAGGACAAAAGAAAACACGATCTCGGTGAGTTGTTGGCTTAGAGTACTCAATAATCCTCTCACATTTAGTGCCTAAAACTGGTAACTTACAAGTCTTCCAAGTCATTGCTAAGCAATCCATAGACTTCTGGTAAGATACAAGTCTGATGCACGAAATTTCTTGATTCTAGCTAAATATTTACCAATTACAGAAAATATTGAATTATAGAATTTTCCAAGAAGCAGCGTCATATATTGTTCGTCATTCGCTAGAACATCGGAAAACTCGAACCTGTAGGCGGCACCAAAAATGGCTGGGAATTGACCAAGCGAGACACTCGCAACGCAAAAAGGCCATATGCTCTCCAAAATTCCTCTGTCCGACAACCAATAATATGTGCTAGAACCTGCCTTGAATTTACTGCCTTGGCTAGCCGTGCAATTTGGTACAATAGTCACCTACAGTGAATTCCTTACTAATTTGGGTTATTCTATACAAGGAGAAGTTTCTTGATCGTTTGACAACTATGACCTACAAACATTCTGAAAGACAGAAAACGTATGTAACATACAATCCATCAAACCGAGAAGAAATTGTTTGAAACTTGTCAGTTTGATTTAATACATGGTTCTGTGCGGATTCTCTACATTAGAGATTAACTCATAAAAATAAGGTGAAACTATTTGTTCATGTCATAATGGTCCAAATACTTTCACATTAAATCCTGATTTGCGGAAACCTGTATTCATGTGTACTGCTTCAGGCTAGTATCTTCAGGACCTTGATAAACGTAGAAGTTTGTGACTCTCAGGTTATTTTTATGAGTTGTTAAATATTTAAAAAATGCATGGTATTATATGCGTAAAATCTAAGTCTGAACCAACAACGGCAAGAACTGTGGCAAGAAACTGTTTTTAAAGCGAATCGAATTTTAAAATATCTACCTATTTTAAAATTAATTTTGGAATCACCCTGGGAATTTCTAATTAAAAATTATGAGAAACAAATTTCGCGATTTTTTTTAAAAAAAAAGAAAGAAACAACGTATTTCACAATTCGGTGGTCGATAATTCTGTTTCAAATTCCTAATATGATCCTAATTTGTGGAAATGAATGTCAGTATAGTTAAGCAGAAATCCTCGTACTCAATTAATGAAAGAAAGCGGTACGCTCGGATGTTATCTCATACCCTACTATGCAGCAGCGAACCTGATAGTGAGCTACTGGTTTAATTCACCAAAATTGTTGGATTCTTCCTCATTAGGTATACAAACGTTCAAAAAAATGCTACCTGAATTTAGTGGGAATAACTATACAAAAATGTATTGAAATTTAGTATAAAACGAGGCTAAAAGTTTCCTGACACTTATTGAACAGAGATCTGATTACTTTATAAAATAACGGAGAAACTAGGTGGTTTGGGGGTAAAAGCGGTGAAAAGAAACTTAAAATATCGCAAAACTGAATGTTGTACAAAAAGGAGTATCAACTTACGTATCTATTTCGTTAACGCAATTATAAAATTCCCTGTTATTTAGGTTAGAAATGTTACTTGAAAATCCTCATGATGAGCGTGCAATTTTTCTGGAAATATTTTGTCTTACAGGTATAAGCAGGGATTCAAAGATACATATTAAAAAAATGTCGAAATCAGTTATTGTCACAATCGGTCTTTTCAAGTCCTAGTAGAGGGATTTAATCCCAATTTTCACTACTGGAACCAGAAGTAAATTCTGAGTTTGGTTTGTCTGATGACGTTGGTTTCAAGTCATCAGATTTCGGTCTTCCAAACTAACCTTTCAATTGAGTCTGCCAAGAAGCGATGTTGAATTTGGCGTTCATGCATGTGACATTTTGCACTGACCATATCGAAAGGTCGCATAGTCACGACCATGGTACTAACAATTGGTAGAAAACGGTCTCGGAGTTGGCAAATATCGCACATTATAATTCTGGAAAACACTCGGCGGAAAGGATCCACAATCAGACCGCAATCTGAGTTTTCTATTTAAGGCCTGAATACCTAACTGAATAGACGAGAGACGATCTTGAATATGTTTCTCGGCATTTACATGTAAATTTGAATACTTTCTTAAATTTTCACGATTGGGATGAAATAGCGGACACATATGATTTTAGGAAGAATGAGTCGGGTCTCTAATGCAACTCCAGAAACATGCATTGACGGTCTCCATTGTTGTAATTTTAAAGGAAGAACGAACAATTTACAGGAAAGAAACTCGAAAAATTTGAAATAAAAAAATTAGTAAATCAGACACAGATCAAATCATGAACATCTCCAACTACGAATCTTCTCATTTACATCTCCATGACGACCAAAATGCTCCAATATACTGTTATCTACTCACCAGTTTTGACACAAACTTCAAAACGTGTACTTCAACAATTAACCAAATATGTCTATAGAATCACCATCTCCGAAACAGTCAATACTAGAAATGGGTTCATCATAAAATCTCCAGACGCTCATCTAGCAACAACTATCAGGAATAAGTAGAGTTTTCAGATCTTTGGTGATCAATCCAATCTTACATCTATGACAACTAGAAACATTTAACAACCTCCACCTCCAAGGAAACTATCAATGCTATCCGTCGCAACCCATGGAGTTGATACGTATCATACACTCAAGGAGAAAACGAACTCAAAGAAGAATGACAGTTCATAGCCAAATACCTACGCATAAAAGCACAACAAAGAACAACCAGCTAAATGATTAGGGTACTCGCACCACACCACACAGATAATCTTCTACAGTATGGAGCCAAAATATACAAGAGACGCCATAGAGTTGAACCATCTCGTACCGCTCCGCCATTTCCGCTTCAATGTGAAAACTGCCAGACACTAAAGTTTGCTCTAACACTCCAACATGCGCTTACTGTTCAGGATCACATCAAACCAAGCAATGTTCTAATCTCCAACAGCCTCCAAATGCAGTCAGAGGGGTGAATCTCATCCCACTTTCTCCAACAAATGTAAAAACCGTTCTGAGCCCAAATGCGAAACACCGTACCTCACTATCCCACTTCGTCTACCTCCTCATTCAAATTCAACACGAACCTTTTACTTCCCACATTCGATTAGATCCTAGCACTTTTCACCATGCTATTCCAAAACATATATCGGCTTGCTCGAGACACGATCCTTTGCTACATCTAAGAAGTCGCACAAAACATCTTTAAAGTCAAACTACAGGCAACGTACTCTGGCCTACATGTCTACTTCTCGGTTACACCTCCAATGGACACGGCTCAATACAATCACGTTCTTAGATTTTTCACATGATCATTCATACATGTCACTCAACATTCACGGACATCCTTAGCACTGTACCACTGTACCCATCAATTTTATTCCAAATGGCTCACTTGTCTCTCCATCATACCTACAAACGCCCCTAGGTAAGAAGGTAATTAATAATATGTTCTTAATGTTTCCAGTGTTGTGGACGTCTACTGCACCTCACTGCTATTTTCCATTTTATCATCATCGAATTCTTTGCAGTTCAAGATGAGTATAAGTACAAAGCGTATACTTTCCATGATTAATTGATGAATAAGCAAATAAATAATGTGAAAATTGTTATGCAACTCACATACTCCCTAACCTCATCCTTTAATTTCCAGAATACCAATTAATAGCTTCCCTAAAATAGGGCATAACCCTTTAAAGGCGCTTGCCACCCCTATAGCGACTAGTATCTGGTGTTACTGGACTTGTATCTGAAGTGCCAAATTCTAACACAACCTAACGTAAGGTTTATTAGCTGTAGTAACGATATTCAGAAGATTTCCCAGAAAGCTATTATTATAGGCATGTAATCATGAATTTGTCCACGAACCGTAACCCATTAATATTTCAAGGAGGTACAGGAACGATCTCAAGGGACAAGGTTCATAGGGACAAACTTCCAAAAATGTTCCTGTATCGCCCAGTTTTAGTGTAAATATTAGCAAAGATATATTGTAAGAATGAAATATTTCTGATTTCTTGTTCAGTGTCGAAAGTAACTGTTTCAGGATCAATTCTCTCTGTAGTTTCTATATTATAAAATCATTCAGACGCTATTCTGTCTTTCTTTATATACGTTTATGCAAAGTAAGAAATGAGTTTCTCACACGCTGCATTGGGTATTGGTAGAGGCAGCGAAATCACTATGAACCCGTACAAAACTATACAGAAACAGGGAAGCAAGCAATTTCTGGTAGAGTTACTATTCGACCATTGTTCTGGTTCCAGTACTTTAGGCAGTAAATTTACTTCAAAAGTTTCAATATCGCTTGAGTACTGAGTGCGCATCAGATAACTTAATTTCGCTCTGTGTTCAAAGAAAATATTCCATACAATACTCCATTATTTTCAAGGAAACTTGTGTTGAACTTAATTGATTGTTCTAGCTACTAGCAGTATAACGACTTCTACCTTTAAAATATCTTAAGGAGGTTCGAACTTTTCTTCGTGGATTGAAGCTTCGGCTAAAGTTCCCACATCCAGTGGCATGCACCTTTCCGATTTTGCTTGAAGTAAAGCAATTTCAATTCTGTTGTTTTGAGATATAACTGTATTTGTTTATAATCTTCATCAAGTACACTTCTTATATCATAAAAGACCTCAGAAGAGGCTTGAATTAGCATTCATATTTCTTTTTAGTGTGTCACAGTCCCGTACATTCAAGTATGTAATTCAAGATTCCATCCGAAAGTTACATATGCTTTAAGTTGTTGAAAATGGCGCACAAATGAAAGAGAAACCCAATAAACACCCTAGTATCACGGCTTTTGTTCCCAACACTTTTCGCATGGAATTATAAACAGCGTAAGCTTGAAAGCTACAGCTATACAAGAAAACGTTTGAAATATCGATGTCTATCCCAGATTCTCTTATCATCGTTGCATGTTTTCGACGAAATAAACTATACATGACTATTGACCGGAATAAGCTTAAAAGAGTACCATTACATCGCACAGAGGTCCATTTTACGAATCTAGTTGAACATAAGTAAGTAGACCAGAATCCTCAGATACTCATAAATTACTCATTAAAGTAATTTATGCAAAGAAAAACCTATCAAAGTATATAACACAGCCAAAAATGTTGCCGAAAGTGAGCATTGGATTTGGTGTGTAAATGAGTGTTATATCAAGATAAAAGCAGAAAAGCAAACAATTCTCTATCGGTTACGTGGTGTCATTACTATTCGACCCGAGTGTCATGAGTGAGCACAGTTACATGACTTACTGAATATTTGGATAGAGTTTAGTGTTTGTAGTGATATGGTCCATTTTGCTGTGAGACTCAATCTTGTATGTTTCGGAATAATTGCAGCAGAACATTGTAAGTGCTTCACTCGTGGACTGGCCTCATACCTTCACTATGCTGCACCCTGTGGATTGGTTTGACCACGAGATGGTGCCGTAACAGTTCTTCTCTCATCACAGTAAGAGCCATTTGCTTGCATACAGTGTAAGTAGAACTACTACTTTGTTGTCAAGGGTAAATGAACCCGAGCGGCGAAACTCGAGAATTTCGCAATTTGAACAAAGAAGGAACGTCAAGCTCTGCCAAAAATGAGCAAATCCCGCAGCTAAACTCTCATGTGATCATCTACAGACTATCCTCCAAACTGTCTCTTCACTGTACAAAACGTTCGTGTCACCTAAACAGAACAATACGGCCTAATGCCCCTTCACCGTACTCTTGTCTGATCATTTCAAACAGTTGATTAGGCGATTGGCTATTTTTGGCAGATATTGATGTTTGTCCGTTACAAGAACTGCTATGTTCTCGAGTTTCACCGGTCTCAGTCAACTACGCTTCACAACAAGGACCGTAGTTTTGCTTACATTGTATTCACGCGCTCTTTCTGAAACGAGGGAAGAACTGACACGACACCATCTCGTGGCCCAAAATATTTGTTGTAGTGGACCATAGTGACACTATGAGAATAGTCCACGAACTTAATGACTGTACCCTTTATTAGTATATTGTTAAACCTACATTGATGGAGATTTCTTTCTTTTTGTACTTACAAGGTTAGTTTTTAACCTACGAAATTACGGTCAAATTGGGTGCAGCGAGTCGCGCCTGTGTTTTGTTTTATTGTACGTTGCAAATATGTACGATATGTCTCAGAAGGAACTTCCCGAAGTGTGGCTGCGCGAGGGAGAATAAAGGAGAAAAATGTATGAAGTTATGTGCATATGTACTTCATCATTGTAATAGGAATGATACAAGCAAATAAGTAGAAAGCAATGTTATATAAACTCTCCCAAAGATGGACCAGCAAATCGTAATTTCGGAGGAAGGAGTCCGGATTCCACGGCTCCTTCTAAGTACATCCCTGCATTTGTTAAAATGCATAAAGAAAATATACATGTACACAATAAAGATAGGTTTCACATTATTTGGTAGGTATCCTTTAAAACTCTCTTGACTTGATGTAGAACAGATATTACTACGTATACCAATCCAGTAAAGGAATGCTATGTTTAGACAACTAAGAGGATTATGAATTGCTTCGACGAAAGGAAGCTAAAGATGGGAGAAAGTTAAAGTAACCTCTTACTTCTTCTTTTGTACCATAAAAGTAATGTGTTTTTCTGCTCACATTTGCCTTGTTAACCTTCAAGGCAGCTATTAACGAAAGACAAATTCAAATGATGTACAAATAGAGTTAAGTAATAAAGCACTGTAAATACTAAAGTTAATGTTTGGTGAAAGTGTGTTCAAAGAAGAGATTACAGATGGCAGGAAACTTTATTAACTCAATGAATGAACAAAGATTAAATGTCTGTTATCAAGCTTCTCCCAATGTGAGAGAAATGACTTAGAAATATTTAAGGTTCATACTCTTTAGAAAACGATTTTTCTTTGTCATATCTGCTTTATAATACCATTCCATTTAATACAAA
The DNA here is from genome assembly GCA_022664845.1 of Lepisma saccharinum. Lineage (NCBI taxonomy): Eukaryota > Metazoa > Arthropoda > Insecta > Zygentoma > Lepismatidae > Lepisma > Lepisma saccharinum. The sequence continues at coordinate 13,342 of JAGDQP010000152.1, forward strand.
ACCTTGTAAACATTTCACTAGATTTTATAATATTTCTAAAGAAAATGTATGCTATGTAGGTATAAAGTTTGCTGTTCTGAAGATTTGGCATTGCAATTAATTATATCGTTGAACGAATAAAATATTTTTCTTTCGTTTTATTTACCTGTGGGGTGGTGAATTATTTTTTTTCTAGTTTTCTAATGTGTTTTAAGGGATCGTTATTTTAAATATGTTTATAATTGCTTTAATTTAGACGTTATTTACGCGTGGTTTCAGAGAATAAAGCAAGTCAAACAAATTCTATCGGATCTCAGATTTGTTAAGCATTTCTGAAGGCTCTCTAAAGACACATTAACAACATTCAGGTAGCATTTAATATTACACTAAATCACTTTCCTAGTTCAGAATTCTCTCCATTAAACGACTCAACTCGTACATTATGTACTATTGCAGAAAGAAGACTAAATGCAAGCCCAGAAAGTTAAATTTCAGGAACTTGATGAGCCCTACAATTCTGAAACACTGTTTCGTTTCATTCACAACTTTTTTTGTAAGGGAATTGTGATATTTCACTTGCACGAACTGTGTCTTGAAGTTTCATGGAAGTTTTCGGCCCTACCAATCCTGAAAGAATTACTAATTCTTTTTTGGTTGGAATCTTTCGAGATAAGAATTTATAGATTCTTTACTAAGGTCGAAGGAATAAAACGTTACATGAGAAGGTGCCAGCCACATTATTTGTATATTTCAACATTTCTGTTCACCAGGCGCAGATTTTAGAGTCAGACAAGTCATCACTTTCATAATACAAATAATATCTTGGGATACTTAAATTATATCTTTCAATATTAACATGCAAGAAAGGCTAACAAGTATTAATAAACAGTTCATATAAAATCAATAATAAAGCAAAGCAGTTTAATTCCCTAAGTGAGTCCCTAATTACCGCTCTTAAATTTCAGTTGTTTATAATACAATAGCATCTAATTACTTCTAGACAAGAGTTCAAGACATACAATTGGTTCGAATCATTGTTTTTCAGAACATAAATGAGGAAATAACTTAATTATTTACTGTACCACTCACTGATATTTCACTGAATACGTTTATAAGTACACAATAAGTGGAATCATACACATGGAGTAGATATTTATCCATGCAAACACGAGACGGTAGCATATACGCGTACAATGTAATTGACATTACTTCCAGACTTTGTTATCAAATTTACAAGCAATGAATTAGAGAAATCAAAAACAATAACAGAATTCGAGAAGTATAGACATAGATAATAACATGTGAAAATGTATTCAATTTACATTAATGAATATAAGAACTTCAAATTAAGACTGGCATGTTTTATTATTTTACCAGGAAAAAAACTCTCCAGACAAACAAGGAAAACATGAAAATACTGAATTTAGTTCTCTCTTTTTTAAAAAAAATATGGATTACAAATACATCTATCTGAAACAAAATATTGATTTACAAAAAAGGGAAGCCCACTTATATTAACGTTGTTCTTTTCTCAGCTCTGGCATAAAAATGCAGCTAATGGATTGATAATTAGATTATGTAGAGAGGCTATTTTCTCCTCTCCAAACATATCTCGTGTTGCTTTGCCAACAAAAAGAATAATATATGTACAATCTACATTAAAAGATAGGCGCAGAAAATCAATATATCAATTCCTGTTCTTGTCCTTTCCAAGTATTAATAGGTTTTCCAACACAATATACTGCTGCCCTTTTAAAGAGGTCACACTTTTTTACTTTCAAAGTTGTTTTTGTGTGTTAGGACAACTCTCACAATATATGCATATCGGTTGCCAGATATCCATTAGTAAAATTAGATATTTATCACTTTGTCATGTCCTAGAAATAATAGTTGATAATGGGTTTAGGTAAATCTCATTTTACACTCGTCTTTCTGTTTGTTCTACTTCTTTTGTTTTGTTCGTTGGTTTGGCAACCTGACACCAGATGGCTGAAAATAACCTCAACTATATAGATCATGGTAGACTATATATATTTTCTTGTGGACACATTCTGAAATGTTTCCGTTGAAATATCGCACCCATCGCTTTAAGTGACTAGATAATGAATGCTCGATTTTCTAATTAAAATGTTGAGTACGCGTTTATTCCAAAAATCGAGTTAATCAATGTTATGGTAAAAGAGTTCGTATTTTGCTTATTGTTAAGGAACTAGGATAGACTATTCTCACATTAACGTGCAAAATCTCCACTCTTAAGTCTACAATAGAATGAACTAAACACTAAATTATGAGAGCGGAAATTTTCACTTTTTTTTCTCCATGACTCTTCGAAAACTGTTAAATTTCAATAGAAAAGAGTAGTTTTTACGAAACATTCTCGTTTTGGATAGAAAATATAATTTTTTAGATATGTTGCCGATGCTTGTGGCGTGTAATTTATTCTTCAGACTTGAAATAGAGACTTATCATCTTTTCAGAGTGGTTCACAGTGCATCACAGGTCCTAATTTAGTTAGTTATCCGCCATTTGTTACCACGATGGTTATCAAAGTACGAAGCCATACTATATAGTTAATCGCGGTTTAAAATAACAATAGAAGACCTGATAACTCTTTTCAATGACAAGAATATACCAGAAGTTGTCAGGAGTAAGATATATTTTTACAAGGTCTGAACGTTGTTCTCAATTACCTGACGGGATGAAAGAGACCCTTTCGCATGAAAAAGATTACGTTCCCATCAAAAAGAGCAACCATAGAGTTCATATTTGTCGACTATAAATTTCTCACCTTTTCTCTGATGATGAAATGTGAAATTTCGTAAGAGTGGAATTCTGCTCTTCCGAATTTAGAGTGTATATAAGGACATTTATTGCTCACAAGGGAGGGCCATAGTGGTTGGCGCGCAAATCCAATGCAGACATAGTGTATATGATAAAGCATGATGAGGTATGTAGATCACAAAGTTTTGTGCTATGGACCCTGGCGAGAGGAGCTAGGGGCTCTGAAACTTTAAATTTCTCTAATGGACACTATGCAAATTTAAATGGAATATCTTGAAAATGGTTAGCGCAGTCGTAATGGAACTTGGAGAACATAATGCTGACAACAAGCAAGAACTAAAACCATGAACAATGTTTCCATCTGTGAAGCAGTGTTGGCAAATTAGAATAATATTTTTTTGTCAGGTAATACATATTTTAAAAGCACTTTTAGGAAGGAACAAAATTTAATCTGGCGGCGCAGTGCTGGCGAAGATACATGTGCTGAAAATTTCCAACCTATGTAAAAGATATGGCGACACAGCTCTAGAAAATGATGCATGAAATGCGTAACATACCGAATTGAAAATTAGTAGTAATATTATAACAACAACATACAAAAACACAAAATATCTAACAAGCAGTGATGCCAATAACAAAATAGTACTAATACCAAGACGCCAAAAAGTTTTGTTTTCTCTGATATTTGAACAAAACCTAGTTAATTGTCTTTGAAAAAGGCAAAACATGCAGGCGCAATATGACATACCATGATTTATTGTTGTCTCAAGCAGATAGGAGTCGTGTGTGTGTGTGTGTGTGTGTGTGTGTGGAGCTAGCGTAGGTGAGTACTACGCTGTTTTGTTATTGGCAACACTGCTTGCTAGACAATATGTGTCTTTCTATGTTGTTGTTAAACTATTACTACTAAACTTGAATTCGGTCTATTGCGCATTTCATGCATAATTTTTGAAGCTACATATCCATCACATAGGTTGAAAATTTCCAGCACATGCATCCCCGAGAGTATACAGCACTACGCCTACAGACTCTGCTAATTTTTTTCTTTCCTACCCTACTTTTCAAATGTATATTATCTGATATTTAACGAAAATTAATTGTCTTGTAAGATGGAAACACTGTTTCAAATATGGCAATACTGTTCATGGTTTTAGTTACTACTTGTGGTCAGTATTATGTTCTGCAAGTTTCATTACGATTGCTCTAACCATTTTCAAGATAGTCCAGATGTTTTTCATATATTCAATTTAAATTTGCATGCAGTGGGTTGAGGGAAAATGCCACACATTTTATTCTAGGAACTATTGAATAGTAATTAAAAGAATTAGAACAGCAACATTTTGCATAAACATATATCGACCATTCATGCTTACACTGACTGAAGTACATCAAGCTAAATGCATACACAACGAATATAAAGGACTTTAAACTTACATAGCAAAATAGTCATCTTAACCAACACATCAGTGTAAGTTGCCCACTATTGGGGGGAAGATGCCTAATACATTATAATTAAGATGTATAACAATAATTGTGTACTTCATATCTACATTATCTATAATACGTATAGAATAGCAGATGGATATATTTTCACAACTTCAGAAAATATTTGTCACATTGGCCACCTTGACGACATCAGCTCGTAAGCGCAGATTTCTCTCCTTTGTGTGATAATGAAACAACGTAATGCAGAAACGATTTTTCGTTTTTTTTTTTGTAAAAAATAAAATAAAAAAATATGGTTCTCTAACGTATAGCATATATTCTATTAATCATGTATCGAGTAGGCATAGCTCAATTAGTAGAGTGTTGGCTTCGTTTTGGCTATGTCCTGAGTTTGATTCCTGTGGTGGTCATCTTGGTTGAGGTTTATCCTTAGTTACACAGTGCTAATGTGGGTATGGTGCATTCGATACTAGGCCCTGGCCAACTTGTTTGATTTCAGATCTAATATTTTTGATTCATTGATATGTACATGAAGATCAATGCTAAAGTGACCAACGCCTAAACGACAGAGCAATGACTACAGTTCTTTAGAACTACATTATCACACTGATAAACCATACGGTCCAGAGATAAAAGCTGCTGACTTTTCAAATTATGCTATTGCTTGAATAATAACTACTCTGCACAACCACACTTCTGCTATACATAAATTAACTTAGAACGTTCATTGGGTGGATTAGAACTAACATACTCGTACCATTTTTAGAAAACAAATGAATGTCCATTTGCTTGATTACAATGAGGGTACTCGTACCATTGTTAGGTTTCATACAAAAATAAAGACTCTGTACATACTGTGGGAAAATCTGCTTTCATTTTTATGATCACAGAACTCTTCAAAAAAATATTCTTTATTCTTTGGCTCAACTTCGTTAAGGTATTTTAAGATTACAAGGAGGGAATGATTTTCATTCGCATACTGAAATAGATTATGGTAGATAATTCTTTCTTTACCATATTTGAAAATTACTTAGCAAAACGACTGTGTAATTAAAGAACTTTATTCTGTTAGTTCAATTGCCTTAAATTTTAACAGAGCATAAGCACCTCAATAACTCTGTGATCTTGGAATATCAGTTTTAACACATAGTGATCAAATCAACATATTTTTCTTGGTGTCGTGGTGATAATATTGATACCATCTTGTATTATTTTGTGCGAAGTTCTCAAATATTTTCTGCGCATAGTTGAAAGATTTCCTGTCGAACATCTTCTATAAATATTGTAAAAAACGACGATGTAATATGAGTAAACTGTCTAAGCGGTTAACACGGACGCAATATGATAATCTATAAAAAATTTCGTTACTGATTTGTATCATACAATTAGGAGCTACATTTTGTGAAAGGGTAAGAAAGGCAACGGAAACAACACACCCAGCTTGACATATGTGTTTGCACAATCTGTATAGCATTTCTATAAAGAGAGAAAGGTAGTGTTGTACATGTTAAGGCAGTAAAAGGGAGTCTTAGTATATGAATATAAAGATTTAATCAAATGTTAAGTAAAGTTTAAAAATGCAAATAAATATAATTATGGATTTTGCTGTATAAATTTAGTTAATTCTGTTATATTTTCTGGTTCGATTTATCAATTTCCTTTTGATATATATATAAGTATTAAAAAGCTTATTAACATCGCCAAATCTTTTTCCAATATTTGAGTGACAAGAAAACTCTCGCAAGCTCTCTGAACTTGTGAAATAACTACGTTCATGATACCAATGGATAGTAATCTTTGTTTTCTATTGTCCAGTTCTTCTTCATCACTTAATAGGTTGGTTCTTGGGGTTTCTCCATAGAATTGACAGATGTATCTTTTTGGTTCTAAGATTCTTTCAACTTTCTCAATCCTTAACAACTAATTTGTTATATGTTCTCCAATGCTGTGAATTGTGACTCATCAGTTTCTTTCAGTGATATTTTTTTTAAATGTCCTAATCCATTTTTGTCATCTCAATTTTCTCACCTCCGTTACAATAACTAAATCAGCAATATGGAGTTTCATGACTCGCTAGATTTCTGAACTTGCATTGTTATCCTCATGCCTCCATTACCGTTATAATCTGCAAACTTATCTTCGTTCGCGAACCTTTGCAAATCACTCGTTTTTGCCACCTATCTATTTTCTTTGACTATTCTACCGATAATTGGATTATTTTCGTAGTTACATTATTACCATCCCTATTACTGTGATACAAGGCATTTCCTCTTAAAGAATTCGTGAAAAATATTAGTTAATGCTGCTCCAATTATTATTATTATATTTCATTTGTAATATTTACACTAACCTAGAATAATTATGAAGGCTTTATATTACCACAGCAAATGCATAGTCAAGCCTATTTACGAAATTCAAAGATTCCAGACTTGCAAATCATCTCTAATTATACTGCATAAATGAATTACTATATTCATATCCTTGAGGTAGCTATGTACACCATAATAGTTATCCAGGGAAATCCATAATCCAAGATTCAAGTAATCAATTATGATTGATGTCAAAGTCAGATGAACAATTAACGTTCGACTGTACGAGACAAATATTTTATTGCTATTTCTTACACAAATTTTCTTGTAACATATGTGTTGTGATTATTACTTAGTTACAAAAAATATACTTTGGTTCGAAAAATCCTCTATCGACGTGATGCATAAACTAAATCTTGTCATTTGAAATTACACTAAAACCTAGTTTATTCGGACTTATAGGGACCGAACCCGTTCCGTATAAACCAGCTTTGCGGATTTTTCATATTGTAAGTGGCTGAAAATACAGAAGTATAGCAAACAAATGAGTTATTTTACAGAAAATGAAATTTATTTGTTACATTGAGGGGAAATACGATACAACAATGCACATTTACACTCCGTAGAATTAATTAGATGCGCTTACTTGTATACGATGTACACTATTTCGAAATTGACGATTTAAAAAAAATCGTTCAGGATTAGAGAGGTGTAATTGCATTAATCTTCTATTTTAAAATTAATTCTTTTCTTATATTTCTACTTGTCCTTTATTATCTTATTTTATGGTCAGAAATAATTTAAGTTGTTTTAATTATTTTAGAGTCGTTGCCTCTGCGTTTTATAAATGAAGAAACAAGAAAGAAATGAATAAAAAATAACGCACGAATAATAAATCTTTGCAATATCTTGTCACGATAAAACCAGCTACTGTAATAGACAATGCTAAAGGTTAAAAATGTTATGAATATACTTAGTACTAGATACAATAAAAAATATTAAGCTGTGCTGAGGCATAGTTGCAAAAAGTTAAACGCGTTGAAAGTAACTTTACATATAAAGTTTACTATTTGACCTTTAGTTTCTTACACGTTATATACGAATATAAGTTGGAGATTGACGCAGCTTGCATGTTTTAAAGAAAAGACAATTTTAAATGCATATCATGACCAACAGAAAATATTTTAAATTGTTGGGTTGAGAGAGAAAGTGCCCATATATCCATCGTTGCGATTTATTTAAGCTAGTGTATTCTTTCCCGATGTTTTGTGTACCCTTTACCTAATAACATAACTAAGTATTCTTATGTGGATTGAAATCTTCTTTCAATTCCTTTCCATTCAGGAGATACACCCAAGTTTTCCAAAAATGATCTTGATACAACATTAAGAGCTACTTTCTTCGTTCCAAACTTACTTGTGTAATTGTTTCCACTTAATGCATGAATAACGTTGGTCCATTGGCCCATTTTTTTTATGAATTTCATGAACAGGAATCAATCAACTACTTTAGTACGCACCCACGTTTCTTGTACACCAAGTCGATAAAAAGTAGCCCATTCATACAAAGCTTAGACCACTATTTCACTGCCAGACTAGGCACCAATTCTTCTACACCCGTTCTGGGATGCATGCTTTGAGTAAATCATCATTCTAAAGTGAGCTTCCTCGACAGAGAAACAATTTAATTCTGTGTGATTCACTTGAATACCATTGTGTACAGATGTACAATCGAATGAAATCTCATCTGCTTCATCATCAGAAAGGGCCCTAAACGTGTGATTGGTAACACATGGTGTTTGGGTAAAAGACGATATTAATGAATTGACAAGGAACTCTTCTAAGATTAGTTTGTTCCTTGATGATCCCCCAAAAGTGTCAAGTTGAACAGGCAATGGAACCCCCTTTCGAGATGTGATTGACATAAATAACAATGCCCCAATCCTGCATCTGTAATCTTGCAGCCTGTTTCGGTGATAATTTGTGATAAATGTCGAAAACATAATCGAATCTTCATTGTTGTTATTTTTATGTCCTCAAAATATATTTAAAAAAAGCAGTAGCTGTCCCACCAAAGGTTTTCTTTTCAGTTGTCATAAATTTGCGCAAGGAATTTAAGATATATACGACATAACAAGTTTTCTTGTCACACTACAAGTTTACCCAGGGCCGAATTTATGCATCTTGGTGCCCTAGGCCTATGAATTTCCGCGCTCCGCTTTCGCTCTTTTCCTTTTCCTCCTCGCCCTCCTATCGTTTCCCCCTTCCCATCTTCACCTTATAACAAATTCCTTCCGTCCTCTAACCATTTAATATAAATAATAATAATAATTTAACTGTATTAATGTGGTTATTTAGAAAATACGGTTCAATAATATTATTAATAATAAAATAATGCCATTAAATGCATAGTCCTACAGTGAGCAATTACAGTAGGCCAACGTTTCTCAACCTTTTTCATACCACTACACCATTTTACCATGCCTTCCGGCCAGCGACCCCCAAAAGTAATTTCCTTCTTTATAATAAGCGGTTTCGTTTCACATTGTATGAAATAGCCTCCTGAAGACTTCAACTCTCTCTCTCTCTCATCAATTGTATCACCTATAGATCTCGAGTTGCAATATTTTATAAACAGAATCACCGTCTGACTTAATTTCTTGGTAATTAATAAATTTAGGCATGGCAAATGCTCTTCTGAATTAACATTGGTTTTCCCATGAGTGATGTTTACTTTTGAATTTGAACCCTCAAAACGGTATTTAAAATTTAGTTTGGAAAATTATTTTCATACTGTTAAAACGTCATGGTTGTTTGAGCAATTGTAGCAAATTCCATGGAAATCTGTTGAAACCCTTTGTTTTTACAGGTCTGTTTCTCAGCTACACGAATTACGAAAGAGTTTATATATTAAAAACGTGGTATTTAGGACAAGGATGGACAAGATGAACTTTTAACGTAGAACTAAAATTGACTTGATAATATGTATGAACGAGACATTTCGAAACTGGTTAAATCAAAAGAGGCTCATATTTCGCGTTAACCTAGTAAACTTGTGCAATATTTCGTGACGTTTCAATTCTTTTTATCTTTTTTAACTGTGTGTAACATTTGCTTTTCATTTGAGAACATGATAGTTGATTTCCTGCATTTCGTAATAAATATCCTAATTATATTACCCAGTGGCGACGCAAGACAATCTGAGACCTGGGGCAAGTGATTTATTTGAGGTCCTTTCGCGAACACAACCGTGAGCACAGACTGCTACTATTGGTCATATCCTACTTCCTTGTTATTCCGAGTCCCTTGGAATATAGGGGAACTCGCGGGGAACTCACTAGCCAATACGGAGAACTTCCCTTTCACTCGCTATAACCTATGCATCATAATGAATATTGAGATTTATTTTCAGCCATGCGACTACGGGCAAGTGCACAAGTAAGAGCCCTGAGACGGCATAGTTATTGTGTCACCAACCACCATCGAGTTGCTCTACTGATTTATTTTACCAAGCGATTATTCACTTGTTTCGCCGACCGGCGTACAGTGGGACGAAAACCCCAAAACACTGAGAAATTAATACGAACGCTGAAGAAATGGTTGGATCTAGGTCAGGAGTTTCACATTCACGTTGTATAGAGGATATAACATGTTCCATCTTAACGAAAGCGCTAAAAATAGGTTGCTATTTAACTGGTTGCTTATATCACGGGAGATTTCTTAAAATGTTCGACTAACGTGAGGTAAATTAAATGGGTTAATGAGATCTCCTCCAGGTACAAAACAGTGTTTCTTCCAGAAGATTTTATTCGTGGGGCTTGTGGGGGACTCACGAAAGTTACAAATGATGCATTTTGACTCTAATGTGATAAAGATATGAAACAACAATATGCTCTAATGTTCCTTAACAATATGTTGTACTTCCTTAGTTCCCGTTAAAAGTAACATGAACAATATGTGCTATTATACACGTATTTCAGTATACGTACGAGTAATACAAGTGAAAGAAACAGTGAAAGGAAATGCTGTTGATAATATCAAGACTAGCTTGTTTATTTTTGAAACAAATTTAATTTCTAAGCATTGCATAAAATTAATTATCAACACTATTAATAAAACGCAAGAAACATACTTCACAGCATGTCAAGTGTAACCAACATTGTTGAATTAGTAAACCATAGGGATATATGTGAAAAGCAGAGGGACTAGAAATTATCTTTCCAGGCATCATTTCCAAACGGGTCCTTGTCCAAGCACCATAAATGTTAGGAAATTGACACAAACACTCGTTATAAATTAATTTTAAAACGCTAGAGAACATTTGTAGATATCTTAAAATAATTGTAGAAGGTAGAAGGTAGGTTTACCATTATTTTACAAATTCAAAATAATATTGGAAAAGATAAAATTATATAAAACTTTTACTGTACATTATGTTTCTGTCCTTTACTATCTCACGAAATTCAAATGAATTTGAAAACTTTAGGAACTGCAAAATTTCACTAATGTGTTCGAAAGTGATAAAACGAACTCAACAATGCCAATATCTCAATTTCAAATTTTTTTGCAGAAGAACCCGTTTGAAAATGGACATCTGATTTGTACCTGCTGTAGTAATATTTAAGGTAGGCTGTGCGCATACGTCTAGGAAAATAGATCATTTATACATTTTGTAATGTCAGACACGTTACGCATTATTAATCGTACAAAATTTTCCAATTTGTTCACAAGAGCTCAGGGCTAATCAGGAGTGCAATCATCACTTCTGAAAGATTTATATCCCTCTTTGGAATTAAGAACTCATCGAAGAAATTGTATCATCTTTTGCACCTTAGAAGTCAGAGCATGGATCCAATTTTCACTCCATTCCTCTATTGACTCTATCCATCACCCTTGAACATCAGATCCCACTCCACCCCATTTTACTACATGATTACTACTGTTAACAAGACCTTCACCTCTCCGCTATCTTTCATTTACAAAAGATGCGGATTATATACGCATCATCGCCAAGTATTTACACGCAACGCGTTTTCTCACGTTTGGGGAGGTTTTACATAGAAGGTTGCAGCTAGTGGCAGCTAAATGCTGTACGCCCTGAAAGTATTTATTCTAAACTTTCTATTAACAAATAATCAGAGCTTGGCTTGCTTAGCATTTTTATTTGTGCGTCTCGATGAATTTGGGAAATGTAGTTTTTCGATGTGCATTACAAACACGTTAGGACAGAGCTCTTAACTACGTTAAAGATATGATTACACTGTAGCCGAACTAGAAAACCTACCATCAGTGCCTTAGTGAGGGCGAGGCACCTGCCTTGGGCCGCAAAGCTTGGGGTCCCCAAACGGGGGACTCGATAACTATATATAAAAGAAAAAAACATGTTAATTACACTGAACAAGAAGGCAATAAAACATTGAGTAAAAAGGAGTTGACGTGTTCCTCTAGAAGTTGTTCGAAAAGGATTTTATGTGTTGAGAGGGAACGGATATTGAGAAATTATAATATTAATACCATAATTTCCCTTCTAGTCAGAGTGAATATGCTGGTGTAACTATACTGTTGTTTCTTAAGCACTTACAATGAAATAAGCTTAAGGGGCTGAGTACTTCGTACTGAAATTGGCATGTAGTATTGACCAGGGGTGCACTCGTAAATTTTCCAGTACCGGAACGTTTCAATTTTTACCATATGTTATACCAATAACTGTGAAGTTAGGAATAGACATAAAACAATAGGTAATGGTAGGTAATGACGTCAACACCGCTGTCTCTTTGACGTAAACAAAATGATCTCATTGTTTTTGAACAATATATTACTTATTGTTGTTGAAATAAAACGTTGACGAGACTTTCGGATAAAACATTTATTTTTTTAAATGAAAAGTTTTTTCTCCCAAAAAGCAGTACTGGAATGACATTCCGGCAAGTTCCGGTACCAGTACACCCCAGCAATATACAGGATTTGTTATAGTACGAATTGTTTTTGGAATGGATTAATGTTTTGTAGCGTGACGGTTATGAAGGTAAATACTTGTTCTGTGTTGATTGGTTGATAAACAGATGTGATACGAGTAACGTCAGGTTCCTTGGTTTCTGTAATGCAGATGGGAAGAATAAGTTCTGGATTCGTTGGTTCTGGTGCTGGTCGGGCTGGTTCTATACTGTAAAAAGTGGAAACACGAAATGGATGAAAGTTACTCCGCTTTATGGAGCAATAAAAGTCGAAAATTAGCGTTTTGCTGTATTTACTCTTAAACGTGGATATAGTGTAAGCCTTTTAGTGGAAAGATTGGTAAAATTAACTCCATTTTAAGGCTTAACATTTTCTTTGTAATAGCTTAACGTTAACTGAAAATGGGTTGAAACTGGCCAAAGTGATTTGTCCGTGAACGTTCAACTTATTTTACGCTTAAAGTTCGGTCATTTTCTAATCGAAGTGTACGCTAAACTGGCAATTTTGAGGTTACGTACTTTTGTGGATGAAGTTTAAACCTTAGTTGGATATTCTATAATCCAGTAACATTAGTAACGTTAGTTGTTTGTCACTGAACGCCCCGCCATTTTGAGTGTTTATATTGCCTTTACACTGCGAACAGTAAACAGTTCACTAGTGGACCGAGAACGGCAAGTATTGTATTGGCAGAAAGATAAATTAAGTTAGGTATAAATCTTTACACAGTAGCAAACGTATCTCTCCTTTTTTCAAGAGACATTCCTCGTAGTAAAATAAAAAAAAAACTGTTAATGATTTACCTCCTTCCCAGTAAAACCCTAGCTATAGATATCACTTGGAAAGCAAGAAACACCAACTGCCTTCGTATCAGAACCAGCTCGGACGCGCCACGGCGAAGACGTTCTGGTTTTGAGCTCTGTGTATACAGAGTGTTAGTGACTGGTGACTCAAGCAAATGAGCTAGCGTCTACAGTTAAATTGGATTGTTGATAATTTATATTAACTATAATTATTACGATTCTAAGGGATGGCATATAGGCCTAGTGCTTTAGTACAACGAATTAATACTCTACGAGTGGATTTGGGACAATTACAAACGAAATTAAGTTTTGAATACTTACATGAAGCGATTAAGAGAGACTTATATTTGAACCCGGAAGACATCTTGTCTACAGAATCTGATTCGTACTATCGTTCATGTTTTATTAAAGTGGTGTCACAACAAGTAGCGGATCGTGCTTTGAAACTGAGTGAAGGCAAAATTACTTATGTAAACGACAATGAACGCATTATACTTCCAGTAACTTTGGATTTGAGTGAGACTAGCTTTATCTCCTGTTGGAACGTCCCGCTCGAGGTTGGTGACGATATTGTGACTAGTATTTTCAGTCAGTACGGTACAGTGTCTCGCGTCTCTAAGATATATTTCCCCGTTAATTCAAGTCTACCACAAGTGTATACTGGGAAAAGACTCATTCATTTTTACGAGCTAAAAACACAAGTACCCCAGTATCTGTCCATTTTCAATTTTAAAGTTCGAACGAGAATACAACGCACAATAGTGAACCAGGCAGAATCAGCAGCCGAAGACAACCGGCGACAAGAAAATTCTATTAGGCAGACGCCGAGTGGAGAGAGGCCCATTGAATTCAATTTTGAAATTTTCCCCTTCTATCTACTCAACGCCAGAGGCGGTCTTCCCATAAACAAGAAGACATTGGCAACCCTGGGAATCAAAGTGCAGTCGAGTCGGAGCCTGGTCATACACCAGTTGGGAACTCCAAGCAGGAGGGAGGGGGAAGCGATAGGCAGGAAAAGGTTCCGGCCGAGTTTATTCCACCAACACAGCAGGTACAAAACATAAACCCAAGTGTTCCTCGCACGCCCACCGTGGTAGAAGTACAAGACAGTATTCAATCCAAAGTAGTTACGGTTAATATATCCCTTACAGAAGCAAGTGTTTTAAGTGAAGTGGCTGCAGGTCAAGCAGCAGTGAGTGGAGGAAGTGTTACACCCAGTGTTTCGCGACGGTCTTCTACCGGAGATTTTTTTAGTGGCAAAGAAAGTGGCCCGGAGGGAGAATTTTTGTCTCCATCCTCTTCTGACGAAACTTTATAAGTGATCAAACAGAAAGGAGGAAAACGTCAACGCCCGAAAACAACTAGCAATTCGGTGTCGTCGCCATCCAAACTTCGTCACAAAAAACAAAAGGCGAAAGAAGCCCGTCTGCGAACAAAAAATCGTAGTCAAGACATTCGAGGACGCAAGCTAACAGGTGCAAAAGCAACATCGCAACCAGCCAGCCGAGATCGTCACAGCGATGGTAGCCAGTAAGTATAGACATTCCCCAGCAAGCAGATACACCAGGAAACGTACATACCCACTTTTTATTTATACCATAGACATAAATAGACATATTCACCATGCTACGTTTGCAGACCTTTTTGTGCTCTCATTATGGCTTAACTTTTTATGAGTGCTGGACCTCACACCTAAAAAGGCATGCAGTTTTAATGTCAACAAGGCCATACATGCTGTAAAAGTCGCAGAGGTTAGACGAGTGATTAATCAACAGTCCATCGAAATCGCGGCTTTACAAGAAACGAAAGTTAATACATGGATAATTGACAATTACCATACCATCGATAATTACAATAATGATACTCACGTAGGGATATCGTTATTATTGAGGAAAGATGTAACTTTTAGTGACTTTTTTACACGACAGTGGTAGACTTACACCGGTCAAAGTGCAACAACTAGTGATAATAGCAGTTTATGCTAAAAGTGGCTCAGAACATAGTGTAGAACGAGAACATTTTTTTATAATGTATTAGGTAATGAGTTACAGAAACACCATAATTTTCCAACTATTATACTAGCAGATGTTAATGCTACCAGACTTGCAATAGATAGTGTAATGGGTAGAAATCTTAGTCGCGGTTTACAAAATATATTCACAGAATATAATATAATAGATATTTGGCCGGAATTAAGGCCCGGTCAGGCTGGCCACACCTATTTCTACCCGATAGGAAGCTCGCGTATAGATGTTATCTATGTACCACACCATTTCAGAGGCAAAATACAAAAGGTGGCATTGGAAAGGCTCATATTTTCTGATCATTTAATGATCGTAGCTTCTTTGCACGGGTCGATATCGACCCATTTATTCTGTAAATACACTTGGAAATGTAACGAATCTATTCTAGATAACCCTGAGTATGTCTTATTAGTTCACAATATATGGCAATATTATTTAACGGAACCACAGATGCAAACAAATTTACAGCACTGGTGGACGAATTTTTTAAAAAACTCTTAGATTTGAAACTAAAACTTTTGTAAACAGTTATACCAGGAACAAAGGAATCAGGTTCAGTATTATTATGCCAGGTTGAACCATTACACTGTCTTGGCGCAGGAAGACACAAAGTAGCTTGCACAGATAAAACAAACGCAAAGTGTGCTTCGAAAATTACAGAATAAACATATACAAAGCCAGCTCACACGGTCTAAGTTGACACAATTAGGGGTGATGGAGGCTCCCATCTACCCCCATATCATTAACGAACGAGAAAGAGCAAAATTAGAAATCATCAATAGTTATCTAAACAACACAGGGTTGCAAGTAGAAGGACAGGAAATATACCACAACATTAGACAAGATTACAAAGACTTTTTTCAGCAAAAAGAATCCAATCCCGATGCTTTTCTGAAGCAAGTACCGACCTGGAACCGGCTTTCCCCAACAGCATCTACCGAGATGGAGCGACTTTTCACTTCCGAGGAGATATTAGTAGCGCTACAAAGTATGAAACAAGGCACGTTCCCTGGGGAGGACGGTTTCGGGGTCAGATGGTATATCAAATTTCATCAATTAATTATTCCGGTTTTCACACAACTATTGAATGCATTTTTACAAGATAGGCCCATCGACCAGCCCTTTTCAGACATTTTAGCTATACTAATTCCCCCAAAAATACTGCTAACAAGTATCGTATGATTTCTTTACTTAATGTGGACTATAAAATCTTAGATAAAGCTCTGATGTTAAGATTTCAGCCACATATGAAAGACTTATTAAATGATAGTCAGGGAGGAGTAGCTCACACACGCCCCATACAGGTCATGCTCATATTTACAAATTTCAAGGTGTGCCAGATTTTGTGGTTATGCCAACGGACTTCCAAGAAGCTTTCTCGACCGTAAACATTCAATATTTAACCAAAGTTTTGCAGCATATGAATTTCCCCAACGCTATCATTACATTACTTAATCATATTTTCAAAATACGAACTATACAATTACAGGTCAATCGCAGAACGCTATCCGAATTCCGTATGGAGAGAGGACTAAACCAGGGCTCTAGTCTGTCACCCCACTTATTCACGCTAGCATTAACACCTATCATTCAATTGGTCAAATCTTATCTGACCGGTATGACATACCGTCACAATACGCTCAAGGCGCTAGTCTACATGGACGATGCAATCTGGATAGCGAGGGACGAACACGAAATAAACAAGGTCCTAGAAATTTTAGATTCCTTTAAACTAGCCTCCAATATTGAAATCAACCCGCACAAAACGCAAATATTACTAATGCCTAATGTGCCTAAGGCTAAGTATCAACAGTATGGCACGGCAGTACCTTCTCTCGATTATTTAGGCATTCGCTGGGCCCCTTCCATACAACACACGATTGATCTTAACTCACAACGTCTTGCACAACGCATCATTAGTGAATTAAAAATATATATGGGCAGTTTCTCCACTCTTTTGGCCAGAGTCCAATTTGTTAACATTTATATATTAAGGCAAGCTACTCATGTCATGCAAATATTACCACTCAATAAAAAGTCGCAAGCTATAATTGGTCAATGGATCGGTCATTTTCTATGGTATACACATATTTGCCGCATCCACCGCAGTACCTGTCATTTAGCATTACAGGATGGCGGTTTAAATCTCAGAGACTTTGTTATACAGGGAGCAGCATTACGATTACATCGAACTGTTCAAACCCTTAGCCAGTTTCCTATTTCCTTTTCCGGACAGGTCATTCAATCCGTTTGCCAATCCATAGATAGAACACTACTTCTCAATACCCAAGACTGGAATACTATTATCCCATATCTTACCGATATTTTATGTGACATCACTTATATGCTTAACTATCACTTACCAATTGATGTATGGGCAGTGAAGGTATTTTATAGTTATTTAAGAACAAATCAACCCATCCTCCCATTAGTACAACGTACTCACATGGAGGAGGACTGGTCTGCTATTTTGCAAAATATTAATGAAATTAGACGCCTGACTTATTTACACAATTTAGGTTTTCAACTCATTCATCAGATCTGGCCCGAAAAGACACGCTTATATCAGAAGCGTATAATTAATAGTGATGTATGTGTTCTATGTCAAACTCCGGACAGCTTAGTGCATCAAATAACAGAGTGTACCACAAAAATCAATATCTGGATGCAGTACAAAATTATTATGAACCTAATTACTCGAGGTTTTTTTCACATGTTTACTACTGAGCAGATCATCTACTATCCGGCATTCCGAGTTCTTCCACGGACAAAAAAACTCATCATGTACTGGATTACCATCCAAAGCATTTATTTATATCATACTATATAAACAGCACGTCACTGGTGTAAAATACTATGTGCAATATCTGTTAGAGCAATTTCAATATATGGAAATCGAAATAAAAAGATAAGTTATATGGTAATAATTATAGGGCCATTTATATTTAAGGCAGGTCAATATTGTTTTCGTGTTTTTCTCTTTTTATTATGTTTAGCTTTTTCTTTTTGTTTTTCTAAGGTATGTAACAAAAACCAATCACAAACAAATGTAACTACAGCTTCTAGAAAATTTTGAGCCTTTCGCAATGCAATAGTTATTAGGTATCAAAAAAGTAGCTAAGTAGCCAGAGCGTCTGATTAGTGTCCCTGGATCGAAACCCGAATACTTCAACTATTTTTTTAATTTTTAATTTTAATTTAATTAAAATTAAATTTTTAATTACCTTTTATTATTTTCTACTTTTAAAAAAATGTTCTCCTTGAATCAAATACCTCTGGAACAGTCATATATACACACGCATTTTGAAATTTTTCAGAAAGTAAAACGTTCAACCGAAAACTGGCTGAATGTAGATTAATCCAAAAAGTGGAGGCAGCTCAGCTGCCTCCATTTTTTGGATGAACGTTGTGTCTTCTGTTTTTACAGTGTAGTGCTGGTCGGGCTGGTTATTGCTGGTCGTGCTTTACAACAATATGTAAAAGTAGGATGAGATTCTCCGCATGTAGTGCATTTTTGGTCGGTTTTTCATGTTAGTGCAAGATTTAGAAATGTGAGGTCCCGGACAGTGGCCACATTTCAGATCGTTTATGCATTGTGATATTAAATGTGCATTATATTGTTGACACTTTTCGAAACTCATTAGAAGTATAAATAACTATTTATTATGTATAATAAATATATTATATATAATATATAAATAATAATTATAATTAATGAGATGGATCAATTTGGTATTTCTCTTCTAAATAAATATAATGAATAAATATATAATGAATGGATTAAACAGGTTATTGTATCTTATCGATCAACCTTAATAATAATGTAGAATATACCTTGTAAGGATAGTAGAAATAGCTTGAGTAACGTGATTTTAAGTCACTTACGTGTCTGTATAAATAAATATATAATTGAGTAGGTTTAATATTTTTATAAAAGGGCATCTATTGACAATTAAGAAAAGCCTTCTCTTATTGTAGAATCACGTAACTTACCAAGCCGGGTGTATTGTATAAGGTACATACACCCCGTTGTATTTAATACAAAATTTCTTCAAGAAAACGCGATCGTTTCAGATGCTTCAAATGTAAAACATAATTAAATAATAAAAGGCAATGAGTAGTCAAGGAATTAGTAAAGCAAGAACTAACTACATAACACCAGATTGAGTCTACGACTCACTTGAATCGGTATTTGTTAAAACGACGTACGTCTTCATACTTGTCAACTCTGGCAAAATGCGAGTCACACGCATTCGAGTATCAACTCACGCTCTCACGCAAAGAACCAGCAAAGTGCAAAATTTAAAGCTCGCGCGAAGGTTTACACCGTTGGCCGGTGTAAACCTTCCAGTAAGTTTCTAAAGATTGCCAAAAAAGCTACCAAGTTGTACTAATAACTATTTTGTTAGTTATTCATTTACTTATTGAAGCGTTGGTATATATTTTTTTCGTTCCTTGTTATCTATCAACATAGTGGTAGAGGTGTGGTATGCAGTGTCTGTTTTGTACAATTTCCAGAGGGTAGAAAACCGTATTTTATACCCGTTCATATCCCAGGCTTGGGGATATTTTGGAGAACACGGAAGATGTTCGGAGAAATGGGGAAATCCCAACTATCCCCCGGTTCAAATCAAACACTAATGTATGTAGAATGTAGAAGAATTGTTGAACTGATCAGATCGTAAACTATTTCAATGACTTTAAAAACGATTACTTCAATTTTTCAAGTAGCACCTACGCCGAAAACTGAAATTACTTGTTACCGTACGTTCGATTTTTTTCATATTAATTTTGTGATAATTAATGTCTGTATTATAACTCTTTAGCATGTTTTTAGTTTCTCACGTAATCTCCCGCATTTTCCCTTTCAGGATGGCAAACATCTCGCATTGGCAATTCTCTAGATTGACAGGTCTGCGCCATTCATATTAAACGTTACACAAAAGCACAAGCATTTGTGAACTAACTTTTGCTTTAGTGACATCAGCGTTCAGCCCATATATCATTATGTTATAACTGTACTATACTAACGCCATTCAGTGTGTGGTTTGAGTTTTAGAGAGTTTTGTTGTCTTAGTTTCCCACAAATTTAGATTTCATAACTGACGTCATTTTAACAAATTTTACTTCACCAACTTTCTCTACTGCCAATAACTCGGAAACGACTGAGTAGCGAACATTCAAACAAAAATTCGTATACATAAAGCACGTACACTGCAGTAAACTGGAGAAATTCAGAAGAGATAATAACGTGTGGTGGAATTAAACCAAAAAAGTTTGGTAAATACAATTTTCAGAGTTTCCTTCAGTGCTAGACAAAGGAAAAATTCGCTAGGAGCAGATAGGAGTAGGAACAACCACTTCGAAGTTCTTATGGGTCAAACACCGTTCAGCAAAAGCAGCCCACCGTCTTGATGAAAAGGTACAGCCGTCTTTTCCGTCGGTTTTTCTTGCAGTGCTCGAACAATCTTCATTTTCGAAACATCTTCATATGTTATAATCAACACTGTGATAACGTTATCACCTTCCCAATTTTCTCAGTACTGGCAGTAATCTAGATTCACTGTTATTCGGTGTGCTTCGATTAAACAGGTTGTTGTTTGGTTTCAGTACTGAAAATTGGATCCATGTCTCGTCCATTGTGACAATTGGTGGAATGAGAGCACTATTTATACCATCACATGTTAAACTTTCCTGATACATCGCCACGCGTGAAGACTTGCGTTGACCGATCAGCATTCACGCCTCACGAAACCTCTGGAGAAAGCTTCCCGTATTATCAAGTCTGCACGCGGGATGGTATGCACACATTCTACGGAGATGATGTCTGCAGAGCTATCTACTCAATGGTCAATCGGAGGTTGCCCATAACAGTTTCTTTCACTCGCAGAATTATGTTATCTGACCTGTTTGTGCTAGCCGAGACTAGTTGGGTTTGTTTCCACTTGTTGTTTGTCCTCATTCGAAATGTCACACCTACACACAAACGCACATTTTTCTTTTTATGTCCATGACACCATCATCTCATGTCTCACGTAACCTAACGATGGCTTTCCATGGGTATCATTCCATGCAAATAGAGGTAGTGGATAATAGAATAACACGCTTTTCATCAATCGTGAACATCACCATCCTCAGTATCTAAGAGTTTCTATTCGAAAAAACTCCACGAGATTTCTATGAGCCAGACGGTGTTTGCCTCTTATTTTCCGAAACTTAATGAACTGTGTTCTAAAACAATTCTCACATATTTTTTAGCATTCCTGAAAAAGTGGAAGAACTGAGAACACAAATACTCCACGTATTTATGCAATAGTGAACAAACTCATAGCGGGGCAAAATGAAGAAAACTACGTACAAAGTTGTGTCATTGTTTTTAAATCTCTGAAATAAGAAACTTCCCTTTTATAACATCAACGTTTTGTATTATTCAAACTGAGAAATACATATTACTTTCTACGCAAGTGTTTTCTTCTTTGTTTGTTTACTACAAAAAAAAAGAGATTAAATGGAAGCTTTCTGTGAAAATTTATGACAGTACATTCACTCTTCAATATTGCAGATCCTCAATCCCAAATCACTTGGAACTATTCTGTAAAAGTTTGAACCTTGCTGCAAACATCCATTATATCAAAATATGCATGAACTGGTCCAAATATGGGCCATCACGTTTTAATTGCAAACAATGTCCATTTTTACAAAATAGTACATAATTGTTTACCTGCATCTGAACATATGAGAATAATAGTAGCTTTTTAGAGTGTGAAACATTGTACAAAGTAGAGACTCGCTCTGGTACATACAACGATTAATACTATACAAAAAACACAATTTTTAAAAGTGATTGTACAGATATGGACTAACATTTAAATACACTACTTTATGCAGGAAAAGGAATTACAAAAGGGTATTATGACATTCATTTATTAAAAAGTATAAATTAGCAATGAGACTAGTCCAACCGACTTCCATCCAATCAGCATTCTTCCGGATTTATCGAAAGCATTGAAACATATTGTTAACGATCAGATCCGTAGCTATCTTACATGCAACAGCAAAAGCTTTTACGTCAGGATTTAGGCCTGACGACAACACTAATACTGCACTGGTACACATAACAGAAAATTTTATTTGGGCCATTGACCATGGACAAGCTGCAATCCTAGTACTTGTGGATTATATCAAAGCTTTTCAGTCTGTCGACTATGATATATTGATAACTAAACTAAAAGCTTTCTTTAACTTTTCTGAGTCAGACGTATCGTGGAAACACTCCTACCTAGTTAACCGTAAACAATTCGTTGTATCTCATAATAAATCATCCTCTGTATCATCGATCTCATGCGGTGTCCCTCAAGGCAGTGCTTGGGTCCTCTTCTGTTTGGATTCTACATCAATGACATATCTGATGCCTTAACTTACTGTCGTTATCATCTTTATACCGATGACCTTCAAATGTATTTTTCTTCCTCGTCATCAGAGTTGCATCAAATAATAAAGTGAATCAAGATTTACAAAGTTTAGTGAGATGGTCACTAAAATATGACTTCAGCATCAACCAAGAAAGTCCCAAGCTACGCTTTTAGCTTCGAAGTAATTTGTATAAGTATTGACTGAAACTTTAACCCCTAAATTATAGATAACACCCTAACATTGTTGTAGTGTACAGTCAAAGACCTTGGTTTAAAACTAGATCATAACTTATCTTGGAAAGATCATGTTAACCATATAAGTAGCAACGCTTTTGCATCTTTGTATCCATTACGTCGGATAAAACCATTGTTACCAATTCCAGTTCGACTATTTCTAACATGTTGGTACTGTCATACCTTCACTACGGGGATGTAGTTTAACGACATCCTGACCTAACGATTGCGTTAGCCAGACGACTGCAACATGTCCGAAATGCTTCCATTCGTTTTGTTTTTGACCCAAGATACTTTGATCATCTTTCACCTTACTTTAATAAATTGGGATGGCTCCGCTTATATGAATGTCGTAAGTCCCATAAGGGTATGCTCCTATACAAAGTGCTAAAAACAAGTATCCAGTCTATCTTTCCTCCCGCTTCCATCAATTATGCGATTACCAAAAATTTAGCACAAGATCTCGCAAAACTACTCTTCTTTCAATTCCACGGCATAACTTAAACGTTTTCGCTAAATCTTTCACAGACACCTCTTGTAAATTTTGGAGCAGTCTCCCTCACTGGATCAGGGACATAAATTCATCGGCAATGTATCGGAAAAGCGTTGAGAAACTGTTTACTAATTAGATGTATCCTCATGCACTGAATTGGGCAAGGTTTACTTCAAATTTTATATATTAGAACTACGTCTCTTTTTTCTTTCCTTTTTTAAAATGATATTTTAAAGTAGTAAACTGTGATATATGTGTATGTATGTGTGTGTGTGTAACACCGTATATCTACTTGATTGATCCTCGGTAGGGGGTAGTACTACTCTCGCAATGAAACCGCCAACGTGTAAACAGATTTGTTTACAAAAAACGTCATTTGCTAGAGATAATTGTATTGAAACGTACGTGTGCGGGTCGCGGGCCACAGTTTGCAATTATTTGTGCAGTCGCGGACTGCACCGGTACTTTTAACACTGTACACGGGTACTATGCATAAATCAGCACTCTTGTGAAGCACACGCTTTATTCTCACGGATGCTGTATTCTGTTATCATGCCACAATAACAATAAAAATGAGCTACTTACAATAGCATTCCTCCCGCCACGTGCCGAAAACAATTACTCATCACTCCATGACCCGGCGTGACACGGGACTTTTATACCTTGAATTTTTCTCTTGAGTCAATCCGTGCACCATCACATTTATGCGTATTGTATCCTATATATACTATATTGCAATAAAATGGGTGACATTGATGCTGCTCAGCCATCCAACACAATTTCTTAACAATTTTCGTTGGCCGAGTTCACGACTCCTTTGCCGGTAAGAAACTTCTAGTTCCTTCTAAAAACACAAGTTGCCACTTCCGCTACGTCACCGAAAACTCGTGACGTTATGACATAGACTAACAGAAAGTAGCCTCATCCACCAACCACAACACATTGATCAGTCGTCATCACAGGGAGTGAGTGACTCACCGATTGGACGTAGTCGGCGTCTCTTCGCCACCACGGGGAGTGAGTCACTACAAAGAAATAATGCAAACGGCGTACCCGGTTACATGTGCGTGCGATTTTGTGTGGTAGCTGTGATGTAGTTGCAGTATTATTTCTGTTGTTAATATCTGTGTCAATATTTAATCAATGTTTATTACTTTTATCCCGTGGATGAATAGTGGAAACCTCACACATAAATTACTTACTAGTTTAGCTGTTAGTAATTTTATAGTTTCCTGCCATTGTTAATGTATTATTGTGCGTCTTTGTCTTCTTTACGTTGGCGTATCTTTTTTAATGCGTGTGTGTTTTTTCTTCCTCAGTAGAATTATCTGCTATGTGTTATTATGTGTAGTATGCACTCATAATAATAGCTCGTTATGCATCTTTATGGCTGAGTGCATCTTTATGGTTAAGAGGTTCAACCACCTTAAATCCGCCATAATAAATAAGGCGAAAATAAATAAACATTTTCACTACGCAAAACAAACACTGAGAAATAATTTGCAATCAAGATTTGAGAAAAAAAAAATATACAGAATCCTGAGATATATATTTTGAGAAGACGCATGATAAATTTTGAGTGGATGTCGAAAACCTCAATTTTTACCTGTTATTTACAAATATCATACTTTCATATGCCCACGTTTATGTTTCCACGTTAAACATTGAGTACACTGTGTTCAAGGATAGCATTTGGTGTCTTCTGTGAATTACCTATAAGAAAACATGCAAGTTTCATCATCATTGTCAGGCTTTATTTTCCAATAACATGATCACTGTCACTGACATAACATCAGTGTAAGGTGAGTGCTTGTCTAATGTATAATTATTAGCATGTCGTGTATTTGTGATCCATCAATGATTTCCTCTTTTTTTGTGGAAGCTGGGCCTTCTACTTTCTTAGCTTTTATTCCCCTGGAATTCAGTTAAAGTTTTTAGGTATGATGTTCCAGTTATGAGACACGGGGTCTGAGCCTTAGGTGCCTAAAAGGCATAATTTTTTTTTAAATATTCAAAATTGTCAAACTTGTTTCTGTCGATCTATGACTACGATCATTAGTCTTGTTTGGAATTGTGAGAACAGAACCAATATCAAGAGATTACAAGTCTTGAAGCTCCAGCAAGTGATTCTAGGTCAGTTACTGTTAGCTTCGTTGTCAGCATTAGCGGGAATCCAGGTGAATGTTAATCTCATGTATGCATCTGTGCCCTCTAACAAGGAAGACTCACCAAGTGACTATCCAATTTTGATAAATATTCATATGTATGTATAGTGCCTAGATAAAGATTGATAGCCACAATTATAGCTATGCACCACCTACGTATGAATTTTCATTAAAATCAGGTTTTGTCACCTAGCGAGACTCCATTCTGAGCTGTGTTTAAACATGACTGAGTGTCTTAATAGGTTAACTGGTAAAGAGCAAAATCCTCTTTTGCTTCGTTTTCAGCAGCAATGAAATGGGCTTCGGAAAATATTTATTGTTGTGAAGTGGATGGATTACGAAATCTTTGAACTTTCTAAGTATGATTTTCCGAAAGTTCCATGATGTTGTAGATGCTTAGTTGTTGATTGGAGTGCACGGAAGTATACCTGGTCTTGTCACAATGTTCCTTTAAAAGTCTTATAAAAGCCTTTTATCATGACTGCAATTTCATAGAATAATATGGAGGTAGGGAAATTATTTTTACGTTGTTATAACTGAGCACGGCAATTACTTCGATATTTCTGACGTGAATGAAATGATCATCTAATATCAACAGTGCAGGTAAAGAAGCCATTGAGTGAACCTTTTCAAATGAAATGTTGCACACATTGTTTGAATAGGTGGCTTTGAACCCATCAAGATGGTTATATTACGTGGATTGAACCTGTTGGTGTTCCTCTCATTAACTGTTTTGACATGTTTCTTCTAGAAAATATAAACGTAGACGAGAAAAAAAAAACACACAATCATTTTCGCTCCTCGTTCTGTTGATGTAAGTGCTGCAATCTGTCTTTCACCTTTTCTAATGACCCTCGGTAACTTACTCCAAGCAATTGTAAGCTCTATTTCGTCTATATTATAGACACGGTCAGAAAGATAAGGTTTTCACTGTAGGCTGCGTGTAAGAGTTTAAAAACTTCTATATGTATTCTTTTATAAATTCAATTGTTCTAGGGAAAGAAGTTCCAGTTTGTTTACCAACACAAAGTGACGTCTTTATGCCGCTGAAGAAAAAGATCCTTCTACGCTCTTCCTGCTTGAGTTGCAATACATAGCTTGTGCACATAATTTTCTAACAGTTAACTCATGAGATATGTTTCAAATCTTTACATGTGAGACGAAAAAAATGCTTTCCCATAAAGAAGATGCTCAACCAATAGGTTTTCAGGACAGTTCTTCTAATACAACATTCCTTCCTAATTTCTTGCACATTTGTTCCTTGTGATGCGAGAGTATGACCCTTGCGTATGTTGACTGAATTGTTATTAACGTCCTAAATGTGTTGGTAAACTTGTAAAAATGGGACATATAGTTTTTGATAAATTGAACTTTCATCCGCTCCGTTGAGTGGGCCTTAAAGAAAAGGATACTGCTGGTGGAGCTCCTTTATTTGAAGAATGGTGCAAAGTAAATTGTGAATCCTGTATGCCTAAAATCAATCCACAGTTCCAACTTTGAACTCTATGTTAACTCTCTGGTAAAATGTGCTCCATGGTTCTTTTCATCTAGCTACCAGAACTATGCCAGGTATCTTCCAGCGTCCTTGAAAGACAAAATCTGGTAAAGTTACTTTGCAAGATTATGACTAGTTTACATTAGACAGCTAACATTAGTGGGAAAATGTTTTAGCAAAAACATTATATCAGCCGCACGAACAGTGTAATGTTCGAGTGAAGGTGGACGTACATTGTGGACCATCGGAGAACCATCATGCTTTGAGGCGATTGGTGGTTGATGGTCCTGAAGTAGCATATGTAATTTAAAAATTTACCAAAAATTTAAAGGAACACCATGGATAATAATCAGCGAAAACCCAGTCTTCATTTTTCAGACACATCAATATTTTGATCAACATTATTGAGGATTTAGCAAGTACCTTTGAAATTTAAATAATAAATTTATTATTTCTGGAACAGTAATTGGAGATACAATATCCGTGAAATTCGTCCGTGATAGACTTGCAGAGCAAACAATATCCATTAATAAACCACTCAGACGCAATCCAGTGAGATTATTCAAGATGAAATCTCTTGTAAAAATCAAATCGGAATTGCCGATGGGAAACGATAGCTTTTTCTCTAAATTACATATTGATTGTCAACAGAAGGTTTTGATCTGGACGATTATTTTTGTCATAAAACCCAATGATTTTCACCTTCTTTATCAGACTGTGGGCATCTACAGAAAACAAAGAAATAAGATATCCTTAAATGTTTGCAAAATATATTTGACTATACTACAGATAAACATTGTGCTATATTAGATGGCTCAGCCATAGTTGACATGGTACCGGTACCTACAGGACATGCAAAGACTTCCAGTGAACACATAAACAAATCTCGTAACATAGTTCTTCATGAATGGCGGAGAGTAAATTGTATTTATATTGTTTGGGATGTCTATAGACCTGATAATTTGAAGAAATTGGGTTTGTCAGAAGCAAGAACATGCTTGTTGCACGAGTTCGCGCTTTAATACATCTGTTGTCCATTTTACTTAATAATAAATTCAATTTAACTACTTAGACCTCGAGGTGAAAGAGAGGTTAGGTTAGCACGCTCGTTTTATGTGCGCGTGGTCACGGGTTCTAATTCATCCAAGGTCCATTGAACGTAGGTTGTTCGAAGTCTAGTTTAACAGAAACTGTAGGTCTCGTCCTTAGAAGGTCGCTAGCTCGTTTATGATGTTAATAACAATTCAATAAATCAACTTAACTACTCATCTATTTTTAACTATGGGTCGTACCTCAAAGAACAGTTTAGAACATGTGCCAATGAGATTTTTTTTCAGAAATGCACAATATTAGCAGAATTGCCAAGTTGACCTCTACGTTGCATGTTGGGAGTATTACTAAAACTCCAAGTTTTCGACCTTCGCGTGCCGCCACGTGCGCCGCCATATTTGAGAAACTGACAGTTTCGGCGTTTGTTGATTTTCAGTTGATATCTCTTAAACGTTAGATTTTACTGTGGAACTGGTCATTTTCAATATTAAAGAAGAGTTAATTTTCTTTAATTTGGGTGCAGATTGGTTTTCATCAGTCCACTTGTTTCCAAGACACAGCTCTTCAAAATATATGTAGTTTAAGAAAAAGTATACAATTAAGCAGTGCCATAAAAGATATTACTTTGCAAAACAAAAATTTTATAATAAAGCCTTTCCCGCAGCTACATGTAATAAATTCAGGTCCTGAATCTCTCTCTCTCTTGTCTTAGGAGACCATTCGTTTTAAACCCGCTTTGAAAAGGCCTTTTATCAATTTTCGATCAAACGTGCTTTTGGTTTCTAAACAGTTTCATTTTTGCTACAAATTTGAAATTTCTTAAAACCTTTTCTGAAGAAAATATTTCATATTCAGACGGGAAAATCTTTCTATTTAATTCCCCATACGATCTACTTTATAAACCTGCTCTTTTTCAATAGCTCTTTTTGAGCCTTCAGATCCCTAATTTTGAGGGGAAGTTATCATATAATTACCATTTCTTTGGGCCAAGATAATTAATACAGTGTCGG
Organism: Lepisma saccharinum; assembly: GCA_022664845.1. Classification (NCBI taxonomy): domain Eukaryota; kingdom Metazoa; phylum Arthropoda; class Insecta; order Zygentoma; family Lepismatidae; genus Lepisma; species Lepisma saccharinum. The sequence goes on from JAGDQP010000152.1 coordinate 42,494, forward strand.
GTTTGAAGTGGTAATGAAGTTTAAACATTTCTCTAAGAAAATAAGGGCTGTTTTCAGAAAAAAAAAACATATGAAAAAGCCGTTTCTCAATTTTAGACAAAAACAAATGGCCACAATTTTCGTGCACAAACCGTTTCAGTTTACCAGAATATCGTTATGAATTTTATTTAGACTGTAAAGAATAAAATTAAATTGCTCCACAACGAGATGTGGTGCACGTGGAGCTCACTGGCTTTCAGACTATAATGATCTAATGACAGCGCCTTAAATTAGGGAACTATTCGAGGGACCTATTAGAATTTGCATTTTCGGAGAGTTCCCGTAGTAGGCTGTTATACAAAAAGATTTATACATTTTTTTTAATAGTTTTGCCAATGGGTGATGAACAAAATTAATAAAATTCACAACTTTTCTGAAGATCTTTACTTTTGTATATTTTTGCTATTTAATCGTATGTGCATATTTAAGTACTTTCTAAGAGAAAAATATCATAAATAAAAATACATTATTTGTTTAAAATCCGCGTACAAAGGTTGAATAATGATTCTTACAATAAAATTACACAGCATATTTTTCACATATCTTTATAACGACATTTAATACATTCTTTATCTACTCTCAAGAGCCATCTATTGACTCATTGGTGTATTCACACACATAGTAGAAAAATGAAATGGTTAATAGAATCGAGGGACAAAGCCCGCGGCATCACGGTGAGAGTTTATTGTTTTAATCTACTGAGTTACGAGAAACATAGTAAATGTCACCTTTCTCGTTATACATCGAAGACGTTCAACTCAAGAATGAGTGTGCTGGACTAAAGCAAGACATGGTGCATAAAACGTGTACAGGAAAGTGTTTGCAAAAGTCATCCTGACCTAATTGTGTAAGAAGTGTTCTCAAGTCGCTTTTAGAATGAAAGAAAGAACGGTCCTGAACTTCTTGAGTAAATCAGAATTTCAGGATATAGTTAATAAACGTAGAAAGTGTATTAGGATTATTTTGATTGTGCAATGCTTTCTCGACTCTCTGACTCTCTCAGAGTGTTACGAACTTCTGTTGCGTATGCTATTCAAAATTAGAGTAATAAGTACATGTACAACTGTCCTACAGAAGTGATATGGATGTTTTTTTATTCAGACTTCAGAATGCTAACATTTCTGAGCACGTACAGTTGCACTTTTTAGGTAGAATATATCAACTAGCTTTCTATAGGTTCTGCATAATTATTTTTATTGAAGTTGTACATCGTTCTCCAAATAATGATAATAATAATAATAATCCTGTACAAATTAATACATAATCAAATTGATTGTATGGATTTTATTTCGAAAATTTTCATTCAAATCCCAGACATTAAAAGAAGATTGAGTAATAATGGAACAGTCTATTTCAGAAAGCAAAGAACTGAAATTCTATATAAATCTCCAATTTGGAGAATAAGTGAGTAGGCTAGAATAAAAACTCACAAGTTCCAAAATGTTAAATTTTGGGAAATCGCGAAAAACTAACATACCGTTTTGCTTATCTATTCCTTGGAAGGAGAATGGTGGTTTTGAGACTCAGAAACTCATTTTTATCATCAAAATGTGTGATTAAGTAGTAGTTGTAGATTCGTTCACGCCTAAAATCTGGAACTTGTGAACGGAGAAAAAAAAAGTTCAGTTGTAGGCAGTCAAATGTTCAGTTCCAGATGAGCCTGCCGAACGTACGGCCATGGCAACTGAACATATTTAGTTAAAGTGAACGAAAACAATATGTTCAGTAAGCAGTGTACCAGACGTTATAGTGCCTGCTACTGGACGCATATAGTAAAACCGTATGGCGGGAAGGTGCTTACCAGACAATCTGGCTGCTGGTACCACATGTTCAGTTGCCATAGCCGTACGTTCGGCAGGTTTGTCTGTAACTGAACGTTCAGCGATTTTTTTTCACTGTATCAGTTTTGATTCTGACGAAAGGAACATAACGAGTTTTGATAGTGAACGTGAGTTGACTTCAAAGTTTTTAGGTACAAAAGCAAGGCAATCTCTGTCGGAAATTAAGTACAAGGGTCGACATTCATTCATGCTTTATTCTGAATGAAATAAAATGTGTTATGAATAAAATAAAATAAAATTATAACGTGTGTTCACATGAAACACGTAATAGTGAAAAAGGGCACATCGCAGGTATCTCCTTTCAACAGACTGGCATAACTCATCAACGCCTTGGATTAATGCTTCTGGATTGGATCGGAGGTTGTAGATCTAGCTGTTGCTTCCGATCTACACCAAAACGGGCTGCTAGCAGATTCTCCACATTCTTCAGCTTTTGCTCGGGTAGGTTATTCCTTGGTGCTACTCGTTCAGGATTTAGTGTTAGCATACTTTTCTTCGCATCCAGTATTGATTTATACATTCTTGTATCCATTCGGTATGCTGCTTACCCTCTTGTAAACTTACTGACAGGATGTTCCTTATCAATAACTTACACTTAGATAACTGTCATCCAGTCACTCTCCGCTCGTCAAAGTAGCAACAGAACAACTCTAAACTGAATTCAGCAACTTCCCCCTTCCTTCCATGCAAACAGGAAACATGGTGGCTGTGCTACGGCAATGAAGCCCTGCTATTGACTGACACGAATTCAGAATCAAAACTCTCATGATCCCGTGGAACATGTGACTTTTGACACTCACCACTAACTTTGCACTCGATTTCGTAACAGAATTTGTGCGTTTAGGGACGAACAGATTTCATAAGTAAATAGCCCGTATTTAGCACTATGAGAATCCACAGTTATCACAATTTGCCATTTTTTTGGAACTTGTGAGTTTGAACAATATAATAGCCTACTCAAGTGCTTTCTGCAACAAAATTGAACCGAAAGTTAATGTAGATATATTTGGAGTGAGTGATAAAGAATTAAAAAGGACTGCAGGTGAAGTAATATGATTATTTCTTGTATCCGTAATTACTATGATGCACAAGCAAGCACTTTAATTTGGCATACTGCCTGTTGTATTATGTCTTGAATAAATAAATAAAACAAATATATTATTATTCTTAAATATTTTCGTCCATTTAACCGCTACGTCTTATTTCCTCTCGTATTTTAATAACATTCAGGTACCTATTTAGCAAAATCGAACTTTGTACTATTAGCAAATTTCTGCTGTACTTGGAAACACGAAATTATCTAGTATACACAATTTCTGAACGTATAGCCGAAACGTCATGAAAGATAATTGCTTGCAGCTATGAAACCAGAGATGAGAACCACATAACTTGTCTTTCGTAGATATTTCTTCCTTCTCTTCCTCACCCCCTCTCTCTTCTAATGATTTTTAGATTAAGACTATAACTGTTTCAGGTGCAAAAGATCTCGTATTACTCTCACCTTACCACTGCCACATAATCTCACCCCTTCTCCATAATCTCTCCCCTTCTCCATAATCTCTCCAATAACTTTGAAGTTTTACAACATATTTCTCTCTCTCTGCCCTCCTTCCTACCTTTATCTCCTAGTTTATAGCAAGAACTTCCCTTGAACAACATCACAAGAAGAAAAAAAACTTTTATGAATTTGAGCTTTTGCCAATGAAGTTACAGTTAGCTCTTAAACATCTTAGAAAATCTCAAGGCCTGCGGCTTATTTCTGAGGCATCATTTTTCATTGAACGATTGCTACAATCAAAGTTACTTACATCTCTAACCAACCTCTCTCTCTCTCTCATTATTCTGTTACAGAGCATACTCCTTTCTCTTTTGTTGTAAAATTTCAGATCTCATAACTCAAGTTCCCAGCTAGTTAGAAAATTACCTCAAGCTGGAAACCCTTAAGGGCCCTCTTAAGGTTAAAATGAAATTACACGCTTGTACAGACAATAAATGAAATTTGAATCTTTCTAAACTTGTTAGATAAGTTTCAGGAGTAGTAGTTAAATTAACATTTTAGCAACAAAGCGAAAGAAGAATGTTCGTACTTACATAACAAAATATATTGTGCATGTGTTCTGAACATCTGCCATTTGAGACGATAATCGGAGATATACTAGCCAAATAACGCCACCTTAAGACCATATATGATGTAGCTAGTAAACCATGGTAGATAGAATCCAAAACTACATGTGTGGAACACTGTATTGAAGGTTTGGAAAGTCTTACTGATCTATGAAATTTAAACTGAATTTTACTGCACAATGTTTAATAGATAAACAGTCAAGCAGTACAATACAGCATGGGATTAGAAACAGAACAAGCAGCCCAAAAATACGAGTATATTCAATACACATGCTCCAAGTGTGCTCTGTCCAACACCAAAATCTTTCATAGCACTGCTGCAAACTGTCAAAGATGGTTGCAATTGTTTCCTATGAAATTGAATGCAATGAACGAGTGATATTGTATTTCAATTGTCAAATATTACAAGGCAAAAAATCACTTTAGATACACCCCTTCGGTATGGCCCAGAAATAAACGCCATGCGGGTTGAAATCAGATGAATGCGCAGGACACGGATAATACTTTTGCATCAAGATTGTACAGTCTTGAAGCTGATGTTGCAGAAGCTGTATAGATTCACTAGCGGTGTGTGCAGTGACTCGGTCTTGCTAAAATAATTCCGTGTTAAACCACAGGTTTTCAGTGACTAATCGCTTTCTTCCCGAGCGGGTTTTTCGTTGGCACAGTGCTGGCCTCGTTTCAAGCAATTTTTGAACTAGCAACGTCTCTTTACGCTTTTTCTTAGGAGGTTGCTGGTACTCTAACTCAAAAGAAAAAAATATTCACGATACGTCCACCGCTTTGGCCACTTCCGTATGAGCGGAACTAATGCCTCACAACAAATGCCTTCTCACGAACACTCATGGCCATTATGTCTAAAACCATAAATTTAATTCAGATTTATGGCTATTACGAACCGCCTTTCACTACACCTGTTCTCTGTAGGTCACACTAATACTGCACAGCAGTACTTTCTTAACTGTACAGTTTTGGCGAATTTCGGTATATTTCAAATGTAAAATAAGGAAATATAAACAGGCAACGTGAGTAATCGCTAACTTCTTCCGAGATTTCAATATGAACAATCTCTAGAATATTACTAAATTGGTGTACGGAGTAAGGCAACAACTGGAAAGTCGTATGACGATTGATATGACGTAGTATGAGACGATAGTCTCTTAATCTCAGGTAATTGACCAAGTAGTTTCAAAATTGACAGTCTGCTCAGACAGTTTATAAGAATCCGGACAGTTAGTCTCGGTCTCAAAATTTTAGTATTCGTTACACTAGACACATCGATGGACACACCAAGGTGACAAGTAAGTCTTAGTTTGCTTCTTGTCTCTGGTCTTTGCCTTATAGTCGTTTGCTAGTACTTCAGTGATCTCATTTGCATATTCTAGGGATAACTTAGTATTTGTAAAAAAAACGTCTAAAGTTCCAAGCCGATTTACGAGAATTAGCAATTACTAGATATGAGCTGTATTCATTTGATGTCTGACTTAAATCCAAACTCCTTAGATGGTTATTGAACCCCAAGGTACGCAAAGAATACAAGTCGCAAACCTCCAGTGGAATTCCTTCATAAATGCTTCAAGTGAACCATTTCTGGAATAATTCTAAGGTAAGAGTATATGTGTTTTGAACACGAAAGTGCAATTCTAAATTTTCTATCATCTAAAGAAAGAATGTGTTCCTCAACACATGATCTCTAGTTCAAACAACCTCAGAATTAAGAACTAGAAGGGATGATTCAAGGAATCGTACACAATAAATTTACTGCCCCGCACATAAATCTTTCAAAACATGGTTTCTTACCCGATAGATCTTGCTTGATCAGTCTGTCTACTCCCTGATGCTATTCAATGCATCTCCAATAATTCACGATTATCGATCGTCTTATATTTCGATCTATCTAAGGCCTCTGATTCCATAAGCCATCCTTATCTCATCTATAAGTTTAATATTCATACTTAGTTGATAATAGGTTTAATATTCATGGCAAACTACTTCAACTATTAGAGAACTACCTTCCTAGGAGGCAACAACGTGTAATAGTCTCTAGATCTTCTTCGAGCTTCATTCCCGTTATCTCTGGAGTTCCTCAAAGAAGTGTTCTAGGACATCTATTGGTATATTGATGACCTACCTACCGTTTTTTCAGACTCCTCAAGTAAGATTCTCCTATTCGCCGACAACTGTAAACTTTACAGACAAATCTCTACTCTCCACGATGCCTCAAGCCTTCAAGACGACATATCACAATTTGTTACATGGTGCGATTACTGGAATTTAAAGCTAAATCCTAAAAAGTGTGCATCTCTTTCTATTTCTCTGAAAAGATACACAATCCATCACTTACACACCTTTAATATATAAGAGCAATTCCACGAATATGTCATACCGGATAGTAAAAATTGAAACGTACGGTGAATTTATTTTAATTAGTGCAATCGATTCTTGGAAGGTATACGATTCATGTTTTCATTAAGAAACGAAAAAAAAAATCATCAGAACCAATGTGTAATTAGTTTCTGTTTTGAAGCTATTTAAAATTCAGGAAAATAGCCACAATTTTACTTCATTTAAAAAGTGAATTATTTAGCTAAAATATATGAATTTAAAATTAAAAAAAAAATGGTAATTAAACTTCGTTCTTTCCTGTATTGACATAAGCTATTGCTTTGTTTAATAATCCTCGCGGCTTGGCAAGCATTATAAAAATTGATTACATAGTTATGTCAGTGAGTGACGCTCCACATATAAAAAGTATTTAGACATTGCAGAATATTTGATGAAAAGTAAATTGCTTTTGTATGGTGTTTTGGAGTCAAATGCTGAACAAAAACGTATTTTAAACGTTTTTTCTCACCCTAATAGTTTCTCTGTAAATCATTAACATAGTGTGGTCACTGCGTCACGTTTTCAGATGATGGTGACTTTCAATGTAACTACGAAAAGTAGTGTACACTACAGAATATTTGGTGAAACGTAATGTGCCTTCATGTGGTGCGTTAGAATCAAATGCTAAACAAAAATATATCATACGTTTTATCCTAATCAGATTAAGTTTTGTGTAAAATATTAACGAGCAATACCACGAGTCACAAACTGACATTCAGAAGATACTTTTCGACTGTAATTGCGGTATATCTCCGAGAGGTTCAAAAGATGCAAATTTGACATATGATATGCTAGTAGAAATACTGAGGATCACGTTCTCGATTAAATAACACGTAAATATTAATAATACTATTTATTATGTAATATTAAAGTTGCCGTCACTACTGACATTTTCACAATCCGCACTTACACTTTGATTTACGTTTCCCAATCTGTGAAAGTATGGGCCCAACAAAACTTTGTAGTGTATTACTTAGCAGGGTAATGTTTAAAACTTTACCAATACCAGGTTGTAGGTAATAACAGCATATAGGAAGAAAAGCAGAACCTGACGTACTGGCATGAGCATGCGATCAAGTTTTAACTGTAATTCTTGTCAAGGTGTAAAGAAGACTACAATAAAATAGGTTATATCATGTACATCAATATATAAAAGAAGAAAACTTAGTATATATATTGTTTTAAACTTTGCATTCTTACATTTTTAGTTGTAAAACTCATAATTAAATTAAATTAAATTCTAGATTCTTCTTTAACACTTTTTAAATAATCTAACAAAAGCTCACTATGCATTTGTACTAAGACTTGATAGTATTTTCACATGGTATACCAGGGCTGCAGCTTATTATTATTATTAGAAGGGGAACAATATACAGGGAGAGTGGTATTCTTGGATATGATCTCGAGGTGCCCGTGATTTTTGTTTGCATAGTTACGCTTGATGTAACAAGCGTGATAGAAGTTTGAGCTTGACAGTACGAAGTGTACTTGATATTGCAAGTTCAGTTCAAGTTGGACAGGAACAGTAGTGCTCAGGCATATCATTTATAAGTGCACTTGATTTTTACTTGTAAAGTGAAGCTTGATTCAAGTGTGAAATTGACAGTACGAAGTTCACTGCATATTGTGAGTTTAATTCAAGCTGGACGTAGTCAGTGTTGTTGACATGTTTCGCGGGCTAGTGATTGTCATTAGACTCTTAACGTGCATCTGTAAATTCGCTGCTGCCTTATGTTTTTCATCCCATTTCCAATATGTTTTACGCATTTTGTTTTCACGCCCAAAAATACATAACTGTAGACAACATCTCTATTAAGGTATACGAAGCACTCTGCTATAAGACTTTTTGAGCTATAAATATCACTCGGGAATGAACAAGTAGGAACTGGCTTCGTAGCCTCATGAACAACGGTGCGGACCAGCGTGTTACTAGACCCTGGTTCGAGACTAACCAATGTCTACTTTCTATTTTCGAGTTTTAGAAAGACCATTATGTTTTCATCCTTTCTACTTTCGAAAAATGCTCAGCTTCAATAAAATTGTTTAGATCCTAGCTTGTTGGACGCTTGTTGCGACAACGTGACATGGAAAGCTGACATCAAGATTATCAAGAGCCAGCCAGTGATTCCACCGGAAACGTCATCCCCCAAATCCTAGCAAGCACCCTCCCAACTTTAAAGGTTTTACGGTCAAAAATCGATAGAAATCGATAGTTCAAAACTCCACTTACAGCCTTTTAATTTTGACTTTACACCCCTCAAACTGAAACTCCTGTTGTAATCCCTGGTGTCAGAAACTACATAGCATTCTTATGGCAACCTTGATTTGCAGTTTATTTTCGCTCGATGTGGTTCAGTTTGATGTAACAAGCTTTATTCAACTCTGAAATTAACAGTACGAAGTACTCTTAATGTTGTAAGTTTAATAGAGAATTTTCCTTGTAAAATTAAGTTTGATGTAACAAGCTTGATCCAACTTTGAAATTAACTGTACGAAGTTCACTTACTATTGTCAGTTTAATTCAAGCGAGCGTAGACAACTAAAATTTCCCTTGTAAGTTACGTTTGATGTACCAAGCTTGATTCAACTTACAAATTGACAGTACTAACTTGAATTGCTGCACGTTTGGATCAATGATGAGTGAAGCCTGCCTAGCCGAATAGGTAAGACGCCGGACAGCAAATCAAATAATCGGGAATTTTCACCAAGGAATAATGACCCGGGTTCGAATCCCGGTGGTGTCAGCTTGGACTTTTTTCTTTGTTTCACGGTCGTTGTGACAACTTGATATGACTAGCTTAGAGCAAGGCCATCAAATAAAGCTTCATAGATGAAAGCTTAGCGTACGCTTAAATTGCAAGCTTATGTGGTAAGCTTAGAGCAAGCTTGTCAAGTGACAACTAGTAAGCCTCACTTAAGTTTAATTCAAGCTTAATTCAAGCTTGTACACTTGATATCGCAAGCTTCACACAAGTTTGATTTAAGCTTATCCTGCTATCTGGGTGGTGTTGTTATTGACAGCAAGCTCACTTTTTCTGAACACATTACTTATATTACTCGGAGTGCTATGAGGAAACTAGGTTTGCTTTATCGCTTCACAGAAATTAAAAATCAGTCTGCGCTTAGCTTGTTTTACAAGTCATATATGTAACCTATTATTGAATACTGATCGCTTATATGATCCATGGCATGTCCCACCCATCTTAATAATCTATTATAAATTTCTTTATTGCCATAGTGAGAGCCAGAGTACCCGAATTACGTCAGTTGTCTAATACGGAATGAATGAAAATATGAATATAAAATCACCTTGAGCTCGTTACAACTTTGGTTATCTTTTTTTGTACAAAACTTTTAAAGGCAATATTCAATGTGAGATCTGATTGGCACAAATCAACTTTCGTGTACCTATAAGACGAAGGCGAAGTGTAGCCCTCTTTCATGTAAACAAACCCAGAATAAACTTGGTTCAAAGGTCATTCATAAATAGGATAACTAACTAACTCTATGGCCTATGGAACTCGCAAGTTCATCGCCGCAGTAACAAACGTTTGCTATTGGATTCTATCCTGGGTAACATCAAGCCAGTTTTCATCACGAACACCTACTTCTCCTAGATCTCCTCTGATATTATCCTCCCAACGACGTCTCGGTCTTCCCAATGACCTCCATCCATCCGGCCTTCCAACCAGGATATAATATAATCTTCGTTTTGGAATCGCTGAAACACATCTTCACTAGTTGAACCAGTTTTTTTTTGTTTTGTTTTTTTTCTTTTTTGAATTCCAAATCGTATCAGGATACTGTTTAACTTTCCCCTTTTGATAGAATCATCTTAATCCATTGTAGCCTATTTCCATTTCTTCTCCAAAATTTGTCTCAAGGCAAAAATCTGGTCCAACGTGGATCTGTTTCTTAGAAATCCACATTGGTTATCTCCAATTATTTCATCTACGTATACACTTAGGCGTGTTAACAGAATATTACTTAATACCTTGTAACAGGTTGGAAGTAACGAGAATTCGCGGTAATTATTACAGTCCGATTTATTGCCTTTTTTGTAAATCGGAACTAATATTGATGTTTTCCATTCCTTTAGAAGCTCCTCCTTTCTCCATATAGCACTTATCAATTTATGTAGTTCCTTGATTAGTGCCGTTCCTCCCGCTCTAATTAATTGGGCTGGAATATGTCTATTCCTAGTGATTTGAAATTTTTCAATTTCTTTACCGACATTTCGATCTCGATTTCGCTAGGTTCGGGAATAATCCACGGTTCTTCGGTACGGATTTCAAATTTCTCTGTTTGTTCCCCGTTGTGTACATTAAGAAGTTTGTGGAAATAACTTTTCCATACATCGATAATTTTAGTCGGATGTGCTTGAAGATCTCCAAGTTCATTTCTAATCATTCCTAACCTCGGCTGATAACCTTTTCTTAAAGAGTTTACCCCTTTGTATGGATCTCGTATGTTATTTGTCTTGCCGTTTTCTTCTATTTCCTTAACCTTCTGCGTCAGTTATTCTCGCTTTTTGTTTCTGAACCCGAGTCTGGCGTTTCGTTTCGCGTTACTGCAGTGATTGGTATTTGCTACGCTTTTATTACTTAGCCATCATTGCCTTGCTTTTTCGTTCCTCATGAAGTTTAAGGCATTCTTCATCAAACCAAGGTTTGTTTTTCTGTTGTTTCTTCTCCCCTACACGTTCCTTTGCTGCGCTCTTAACTGTTTCAAGAATTACCTCCCACATCTTACTTACATCAATTTCATTATTAATATCATCATTATTATTACTCGAGTCGGCAAAGATTTCGAACCTATTTGGAAGTTCAAGTTGGTAATTTGCTTTTATGCTAAGATTATTTAATCGTTTAACTTCGAATTTCAGTTGTTTTGATCGCTCGATTTCTCTGTTCACGATGCATATCTTTTCCCTTACTTTTGTGATCACTAATTGGTGGTCGGTGTCACCTTCCGCTACATCCATTATGTTGGTGTGTCTTCGTCTATCTACTAATACGTGATCGATCTGCTTGAGAGTTTTGTCGTCCGGAGATACCCATGTGTATTTGTGAAGATAGCTATAAATTATAATTGTCTCCCGCAGGCATTTGGAATTTTTACTCTGAGAGCACTTTTATTAATTGTATTTGTAAATATTGTTATCTTGACGTTGTTGTACAGATTGTTTATATTTTAGTTGTTAATTTCTGTTAATGCTCCTATGTAAAATTGCCAACATGTGCTGCATTTGAACTTATTTGCAAATAAATATAAATCGCCTATCTTCACGTTCTGATATAATTAGCAAAGATCGAATGGAAGTTTGTTTAGACGAAAATAGCTGAGTGAAGTACGAATACGTGATAATAGTCACTCCTTTATTTTGTGCGACACGATACAAAATATTAAGAAGGATTCCAAAGTAGTAATAATTTTCAGATAAGTTTTTTAATTCCTTTCTTTACTTTTTTAATCATCATAAATTTCGTTTCTGTATCGTATGAAACGTCTACCTTTCCTTAAATACTTTAAGATTCAATCCTCCGAGAGAAAATTAAAATTCTAATGCTCGTATACTCAAGAACAATCTAGCTTAAACCTTATGAATCAACGTGTAACTTGAGGACGATGAGTTCAACGCTTATATATTTTTTTTATATTATGTATTGTACTAACAACGGCGTCAGCTCACGGGTTTTGTACTCGTTTTTTTAAGACAAGGAGATAGAGAATAATTCTCAAATAAAGAAAAACGGAAGACGTTGATAAAGGATTCTGAGTAACCATGGTAGAAGGAGATACAGATTAAAATAAAGGAAAACAAATGTACTATGTATGGAAGCAATAGAAGTGGAAAACTCGCAAAAATTATTTTCTTTAAATGACAATGCTTCAATCTCATTAAAATTTATGTAAATAGCAATGATATCAAAGTTCTAAATAACCCATGGGGTATAATGTTTGTCGATTTATGTCTCTCTCATATTTGCAGTGCTGCGAACTCCATATTGTCATAGAAATATGAATTAATTCTCATGGTGATTTGAATATGAAAATTGGTGTTCTGTCCGCATGCAGCACTAACCCTAAAGTTCATAGGCCTGGTGAACTTACGGTGGTGGTTTTCGAAATGTCCTTCCATCGGTTAGGAATGACATGCAAGAAGGGAATGTAAAGATGAAGTGGGTTGCGAACCACTACGTGCAAGGTTTTTCTACCTGAAATCGAACTCAGCATCCCTGGCTTTTAAACCGACGAAAGAAATCATGCACTCACAATTTACATCCGCTGAAATTTTTATTTATAATATTATAATGCTACTTCTTATACGATAAACTATCGTTCTAATGAAAGTATCATGGAAGTGGAAACTTAAGTGGTCCACCTTATACATTATCAATGTTCGGTGAGATTTCATTTTTTTTTATGTTTACAATAGTAAATCAAACTAACCTTTTATGCAAAGAATGGCCAAACCAGAGAATATAAGAAATCAAATTGAAAGTTAATATCGCAACTGCGGCCTTCACAATTCTCATGTAACATTAAGAAAAGGGTCCAACTTTAATTTCACTGTTTTCGCACATCGAGGATTTTCTCTATTTCAAGATATCAAATAGCTTGCTATGGATATTTAAAATGAAGTTCACATCGTTCATAATGTCATATTTAATATGCAAATAACAAATAGAAAGATAACAAAACGGTCTCAGCAGTAACCAGGACTATTAGATCTGCCAAAAGCAATTAACACTTATCTCTTGTTTTAAAGAGCACACAAAGTTGACAATCTGGTTTTGCCCAAAAAGAGAGACGGCTAGACACGATTGGGACCCTGTAGGGCTCGGACGGCCTGATGCCGTAAATAATTAGAGAATTTAATTTAGGAATTGAAAAGGAGGGGAACCAGAGATTGAGACCATCTCGGCTGTCAAAGTGAAACGTTACTCTAATAAAAAAAAAGAAAGGAAGTCTTCTACTTGCAAACCCTACAAGAATGGTTATCAGTCTTTGGTATCACGAATGTGTCCCCTGTACTGACGTAAGGGAGGTTCCTCCTCACAAGCGACTAAGGTCCCTCGCCCACTGGCGACATTTTGTCACTGGAACGGGACACAGGGTGTGTTCGTCGCGTCGCTGAAAATCGACACTGACCCGCGACGCGACAGTCGCTGGATTTAACTTCACATGTTGCGGAAATTGGACACTTTCGCAGCCAGAACCAAAAATATATAAATAATAGCTTTAATTATGTTTGTCTCTCAAAAGACTGGGGAACTTAGGCCCCCTAGCTAGATCCCCCGCTACCGCCCAGAAACAGTACCAGTACATGTGTATAAGTAAAATAAGTTGAAATAAAAATACAGTACATAGCAGCCCGCAGTGTAACCGATACAATTCTTCTCTTTCGTTGTCATGTCCTTGAATTCACTGTGGAATGTACTACACACTTTTTCCCACGCTTTTGTCTTTTCGATTCTGTTGCTGTAAGAATCACTGCTAAAGTTCCAAATAGCAGGTTGTGTCTGAATTTCTGCTATAAAAGCATCAGTTTTAAAAGCTTCCATTGAACTCATCATTCTGCACTGCCTGGTTGCTGGAAGAAAACTGAAATAAAGACCCTGTCGCTGTCGCGTCGTCGTCAAGTGGCCTAGTGGGCGAGGGTTTAACGATGACAGTGTCTGTCGCCGGTGGCGGGAGAACGCGACAGGCCGACGACCGTGTCTCGCTTGTTGCTCAATGGGCAAGGGTTTACGACGACATCCATTGTAACAAATGGGAATTCATTTCTCAGCAACATTCCGGACACAAGAATTTGTTTTGTCGCCGTGTCGCGACACACGAAGTCGTTAAGTAGGCGACGGCCCTAAAGTGTTGTTTCGATTGCGAAGTGCCGAAATGGTAGCACAAGGCCGTTGACTTGAAGTCGTGACAGAAATTGATACGATACCTCTTACAAAGTATCATCTTTTCTAGTGGCTATAGCTAACGGTCCGACACGGAGAACTTATTACTACACACACTGGACGATTTTTTACCGAACACCGGAACAGTTAGTTCTGGAGCTGGGCTGACACATTCCACCAGCAGTAAAGCTACTCTAATCCGTGGGATCCACGGAAAGATGAAACTAGTGAACTCTAAGCGGTTGATGGCCTGCCATAAAATATATTCAGATTTTAAACGATTGGCTCAACTCCTTTACGTCTCACATTGCCTTCGGCAGTACTATTCTCTCTCGGCTTGAAACCGGGAACTCTCCTCGACACGCGAGCTACTTTCCCAGTTTCGGCACCAAATCGGCCAAACTTCTCATGGACCGACGGATATAGTGTCATCTGTAGACGACCTGACACCAGAAACCAACAATTCATTTTTATTTATGCTCTGCTTCTTTTATCTATGCACAATACATGTTTCATTTGAACTGTAGTCCGGTGTTGCACCATTGTCCAAACCTTAAGATCTCGAACGTCCGAACGGAAGACTTTTTTTTTTCTTTTCCCAAGCAACAACTAGTTGAAGTTAGCCTTCGAAGTAATTTACGTAAACTTATATTAGGCAGGGCTACTAGATCATTTTTTACCTGTGGAGGGCAGTAATGTTAAAAATGGGGGTCAACTGCTGATATTTTTCTTCCAATGGAAGGCAACTAAGCTAAGATTGGTAGACAACTATAACTACCTATCATTTAAAATCCGATAAGAAACAACGAGGAACAGAAGAATTTCTTACTTTTAAATCTAAGTTGTTATAAAAGTTAGCATTTTTATTGTATCTTCCTATGAAGTAATACAATTTAATGAAAATGGAAAGTTGTTACCAAATGATGAACAATTTGCTTGATATTTCGGTAACGATTTTTTTTTCATTAAAATTAAGGCTATTCGTAACTTTTAACTTTGTCACTAGAGAACGGAGGGTATTTCAAGATACTTTGAAAAGGAGGGAGGACAGAAGAATAAGGATAACAGATAGAAAATGAGGACATATCATCTAAAAGGAGGACGTCTCGTAACCCTCTATTAGGACTTGCCGAAACTAAAGGATTGGTGGCAAAGTAGTATCCCTCTCTGTCAAAATGTCAATCTAAAGATGGACGGAATGCTCTACCAGAACGACATATTGACTACGAAAGTGACATCGTTTTAAATTTACTCCGTCAACCTGCCAAATGCAGTACGAATTCTCTAATAGGGTATAACTTAGAGCTAAAATATTATCCAGTTAATTGCACCACCACATCCACGCACGTTTATTTGAAAATCTAACTCAATTCTCTTACAGTAAGACATTATACGATGAGCATACGAATCTAGCTGTTCCATATAAATGTGTGATAGAGGCCACTTGCAATCACACAATATATGGTAATAAATAAACGACTAGACTTAAGAAGAAGCTTACTACGGTATTTCTCACACAAGTCATTTTCTTAGATTAGTTAATACATAAGTAAATTAAATAAAGGAAAAACTCGTGTTTGACATAAGGGGCTAAATATTGCGTGACGGCAGGTAAACACTATTTAAGAATCGATTATGGTTATGAAGCATCTAATAATAACCAAGGTTGCAGACATACGCAAAATAAATCCAAACGAAGACTTGACCTTGGACAAGGTCGGGGCAGCCTTGTTTAAAATCAATGTTGGTGAGATTAAAAAACAAAATGTGTATCCGAAAAGAACAGAGTAAAATTCCATCGAATAGAATGCTATAGGCTATAAAGAAACTTATTTTTAAACAATCCATTGAAGACAATGCATTAGGCTTCAAGAACAATGATCAACAACAGCAGCATTATAGGACATGACAATAACTATGGTTTATTCAATAATTTTAAGTAGATCTACTGTGACGGACAGGTAATTCGCCCTCACATGATTATAATAACATTTAGTGCAGTTGGATATTCTTAAAGTAATTTTTATATTCCGACACGCATTGATATCGTCGCATGCATGAAGAGACGCTTGAGTCAACGCCCGGCGTATGTTTGTGTCAGTGCTGGACAATGCTGCCCGAGAGAGCTGGTAACATTGCATCGTCCGATACAGGAGAAGACATTGCGCGCTGTACCGGGATGGAACATTAAGCGTGCGCCAGTGACAAAAAACTCTCATTGTACAAGTGTAATTACTTATATATACAAAACTTATAGTGCAAAAGGATCAGTAAGTTCCAAGGATTTACAGGAATACAAAAACAGGACGAAAAGCTGGGATACTTATCGCCTAGGAATAAGTAATGTATACCTATTTTTGCTGGACGACTTGTACGCCGCACTGAAGGTAACCCTTTTCGTTTCTCTTAATTATAGACAACCTGTTGAAATCTAATTACATATTTGCAGTGACTATTTGCAAGCTTAAGAAAGGAATATATTTTATTGTGTCGAGTGAAATGACATCGGATTATGTGTAGCATCGTTGCATCAGTTACATATCGTCAACAGTGCTCTTGAAAACAAAGAAGAAGTCACGTGATTAAACGCGGGTTGTTGATGCTCGGACGCTATTGTTAACGTCGTTGTCGATTATCCGATACGCGTTTCCACCTTGCCTTCGTTTAGATAGTCTTTCTGTGGGCAATAACTGAAAAAATACAATTCAACTAAATAAAGGATCCTATTATTCTTTTGGTATATTTAGTTTAGAGTCGTAGTAGTAGTACGGTTTATTTGTGTTATGTTGTTGAATTACAAAATAGTAGAGAAAATCTAGACAACATTATTCATTATAACAAACTCGAATGCATCATTAGAGTATGAAATAAAGTAAGTCGTAACTTGCTAGCATTCATTGGACTCGAAAGCAAATAAATAAAAAATCAATGCAAACACAAGAATTGTAAGAAAAAAAAAGTTTTGTACGGAACCTAAGTAGTCAGTTCAAAACTCCTGTATTATAAAAAAGATACTAATAGCGTAAATTAGGTAATACTGTGATACAATAGAATTACTCGCGCGCTACAAGTACATTGAACTGAAGTAATATTAGAGAAAACCTAACTCGTAAAAGTAAAGATAATACTATTAAAAATATTGTGATATAAGTCGCATACAATTTCTTTAATTGTCAGGACATCTTTTAAAGCGACATTTATAATATAATAATTCTTGATCAGTGCCTACCGGGTATATGCCAACAAAGCACGTTCAGAGATTAAAGCCGAATGTCGAGAAATTTAATTGTACTCCGTCAACTAATGTGAAGTACAACCTTGTTACTTGTTAAAGAAAAATAAATATTGTTGTGCATGTTAAGTATAAAATATACTTCATCGGACTCGAATGTTCATGGAGCACGGGTGTACGTAAACGTCGTAAGAGCGTAAGGAAAATATAGTTGCAGAATTAAGTAAAAATTGTGTAACGTTGGGCTCAACGCTTTACGGGTACCCGGCCGATAAACATTTTCATTAACGATAATTTCTTATAATTGAGATCAAAAGCATTTTGATCGTTTCGTTATTAGTAGAGTGCATTATTGTGTATGTTACTCTTGTTTGGACACATTCAAACGCACTCAATTTTTGGTAAAATTATCACGTACCTACAGAAGTAAACGCACACACAAAAGAATAATCGTGTGTGTGCCCTGTAATCAGGTCAAATATTAAATATATTCATTACTTTGTAGTAACATATCAACTTATTGGCATTTTTATGTATGTTTTACCTTTTGTACCGACGGCATACCAAAATACCGGAAAAAAGTTCGATTGCTGAAAATAGTAATAAAGTATTCTAAAAAGTGTAGAAAGTGTTAGTATTTATTGGAATACTGAAGAAAACATTTCTATTAAGCTATTTCGTGAAGTCACACAAAAAGTGATACTTTTCAATATTTTGGTCGGAGTCAGTAGAAGTGTCCGCAGATTTGGGGATTTTGGAGTCGGGGCTCCAAATGCTAAAAACGTGGTTTTCCGCCTAAATACAGTGTTTTTCACCCACTTTCAAGTGTTTCAACGTTCGCCACGCACTTTGCGACCGTTTCCCGCCATTTGCACACATTCATCTATTTGTTGATTTTTGTGCGTTTTTACAGTATTTCGGGGCTCAGAGGACCTATTATCGGTATTACCGTTCCACCAACCTTTGTCTCCGGAATTCACTGGCTTACTGGTTTGGAAGTATTATACAGGACCCCAAGGGTGAGCAGTAGGGTTGCCTTTATCCTCGCTCGTTATCACGGAAGCTATATCATCCCGCGGCGCTCTTTTCAAGAGAAGTGGGACGTACACGTTTAATTACTGCCCGGCAAATTATTGTACGGATTGGTACTCCGGGAGGAAGGAATTCTTCACTTACCAAGAACCGTCATACTACCTGTTAGGAAATCAAATGACAGTAACTTGTGCATTTAATATTAAAGTACCACAATTATTATGGACGTGACTATACCAAAATATATTACAGAACGCTAACCTATTATACTGCGTTTGATATAAATAGAGTTAGTTGAAAATAATCATATTTAATTCAACAGTTTTAAATTTAAATATTAAAATGTACTAAACCATCTAGCGTCAGTCAGATAAGTGGCTCAAATTCAGAATAAAACATTGAAAGTAACTGTGAAAGTTACATAAGTTACTGATACAAATTTAAATTAACACGTTTCTCACTTTACAAAAGTGAAAATTAAAGTTCAAAAATAAGATTTGGGAATACAATAAAGACAAAAATCTAAGATACGCTTATTTATAAACTCTACGCCGATCTGAGGGCCTAAAATACGTATAAATATGAGCCATTTCGATGCAGTATTTAAGAATTGTTTGTATTTATTTGAAGAATATTTTCAAGAATTTGATCGAACGAGTTTTGCTACACCCTGTATATAATACTAATTAAACAGTAAATTAAAAATAAAATATTGCTTCCAAAACACATATATACGACTTTGATATTAACATCACTTTTCAGACACTGTCACCCGTACTGAATACATAACGACGCTCCTACTTTTTATTTTTTTTAGTAAAGTTTAACTTTTGACGTTATATTTAACATTTAGGAGTTTAAAACTCAATTTTGTCGAAACCTATGTGTTTTGCAACGTATATATAATCGTTATAGTTTTTCATTTCTTAATCCACAATATACTACTTAGAATACTGATATTAGTAAATTCCATGCTTTCCTCTCTTCGCTTTGTTGTCTGACAAGGAAATAATACAAGAAAGACGCTACTTTCTCTTGCCTTTTTGAAGACTACAACTGTAAACTCAATTTTGTGTCCTTCTTTTCAGAATAAGAAAAAAACCCTTTTCTCTTCTTATTTTACAAAAGGCTCTTCCGTAAATTTCCGTCGCGGAACTTTCATTTCCTCGTTTTCCTGGCCCACTGACTTCCTTCTTCGCCTCTTTCTTTCTTCACCTCGTCTATCTCTCTTTCTCTTTTCTATTCATCCTTTTTGTTTTTTTCAACTCTAACTTTCTTAACCCATCAAGTAGCGTGAAAATTTCCCCCTCATTGCCAGGCACACATCCCTCTCTAATATTAAATGCGCAAATGTCACTCGAAAGGTTCTTCTTACAGTAGAGAATAATAGTTGAAAGTTAAGTTGAATGGAAATTTCTTCTATTTTTCATTTTATCCCAAGTTGACAGTACCATTAAGCATTCCTCTTTATATGGATACTAAAGGATAAAGAGTATTTGTGTAGTTCTTTTTCCATTCTGTCTACAGAATGAATGGCATATCTTAGTTGTATTCTTTAAAAATATTATTGACCTAGATGTCATGAGGATTTGAAACAATAAAGAGAAAAAAACATCTCTTGGCAGCTTGAAGATGATCAACGTACAGTTATTTAAAAGATCAAGTTAAATAGTTTTTATATATGAAAAGAAAGGAGAAAAAATACTTTTTTTATATATACTTATAAAAATTGGAATTATAGTGAATTATTTCTATATAATGTTATGTATATATTGAGTTCTGTGTAGCTTATTTTATGCAACTAAAAGCGCAGAATGCAGGTAAACACTATGTAAAGCGTAGAATTTTGTTAATTGCTTTTATGATAAATTTCTCCTATAGCTCGATCGGTTTGGATTTGGAATATTTTCCTACCAATACTCCATGTATCAAAGTGCACATAGACGCTCAATCACAAGTAGTGCAATATATTTTTAGTTAGTTTCAGTACATCATTAAACATTATACTAATTTGACCTTTCTGTGTAAGGTGCAGAACTACATGTTACGTCATCTCAAAGGTGTGATACGACTCTCAAGACCTTAGAGCAGAACTACGAACTAGACCGAACGCCATGTAACAAATTCGCTCTACTCATAAAGTCTAAATTCGCGCGTTACTTTTGTCGTTCTCAGAAGCATATGAAATTCTTCAAGTTTAGGAAATGATGTATTTATTGTCCTGCTGAAGTCAGTGATATTATGACCCTCGGATTGCACTAGCGTCTCAACATAAATAGTCCTATATTTGAAAGTCTGAAAGAACATGATTCATTCACGTGGTCAATAAAAACACCTAACTTAACCTTTCAAACTGATTTTATTAAATTTCTAACTGATTTTATTAAACTGATAACCCTTGGTAACTGGTTTTATTAAATTTCCTTATGCGTGTATAACTAATAATAATTCACAGCCACATTCAATCCACTACTGATCCAAGCTGACCAGACATTTTGTAAGAGGTGAGCCGAATCTCTCAACTGTGATCGTCATTGCCACGATACTGGATAGGCACGGTTCCAGATCCCCTCGTTTTTGAAAAAAATCCTTGGCAGATCCGAGTATCGAACCCTGGACCCCACGACCAGCAGTCAGCGACGGTAGCAACTAGACCAGCGGTCCATGCGTACATATATATAAAAAAAAACAAAAAAAAATCTTAAAAGTATATTAATATATGCACGCCAGGATTCAATCCCGGGTTTGTACCTAAATGTAAATTGCCTTGGGCCCACAGGGCCACCGGGGCAGGACTTCTGGCTATCAAAGGCCACTTTCGTCCTTATGATTTCTTAATTAATAGTTGAATTCAATTTAAAAATTATTAGTTTGTCAAAAGAATCGGGTGTCTTGCATCAGGATCAATATATTTGTTTAAATAATGGTAAGAATTAGGATGTAAAATTTACTATATGCTAATTCAGGAAAGTTACGAAGTGCACAGGAAGTGTATAAATTGAGTAAGAGCCACTTTAATGCGTTGTGTGATTTTATTTAAATAAGGTGGTTAAAAATGTTATTTAATTAAATTAGGATTAAGGTTGGATTGGTTTGATATCCAGTTTATTAGATTTTCGATCCGATTTGTAATGACGAGCGTACTTAAGTTAGTTGTTTGTAGATTACAAAGATCTTATATTGTTTAGACTGAAATATATGTCAGAAAGAATGTACCTGTGTTAAAACTTCATTTGATTGTAGAATTTCATTTTTGAAATTTGAGTTTGAAATTTATACTTTGTTGTTTGTTTTTGAGTTCCTAGAGAATGGTAGAGAATTAACGAAAAGGTGTCCGTCTTCTGACTGTCAAATATTAAGTCTTCTCTGGAAAATTTCTTCAGATGCTAAATTAATTGCTTGTATATTTTTTGAGTATATTTCGGAGTCCTTGGGTGTTCCCATAACCAGAATAATCGAGACCCATCGTGTAATTTTGTCATTTAATTCATTCATTCTGTTATTTAATAATTCTTCATCGCATCACCTTTCTAATACGGCAATTCTCCAGCAGCTGATTGTCAGTGTTGTTTAAAGTTCAAGCAGTACTGCGCCTGCGCGTGAATGGCCCCCAAGAGGCGGGCATGACGTCACAAACGTGAAGCTTTCCATTTGCGAGGAGCGTCATGTTGAGACGCACAAAAAATACATTTACATCGTATAAGACATGGTTGGTTGTGCGGCATTTGGTTTCGTTAATAGAAGCGTACTAAGCAGATATAAATTCTGGCAGTATGTTGCTCACAATTATTCAATAGAAGCATATTACTTTCATCACAAAATGATAGTTATGTTGGGGCTGCCATAAAGTCAATATTTGCCTCTATAAGGTTAGACATTCAGGAGTCGGAGCCTATGAAACTGTACCGACTTCGCAACCATGGCTCAACGTGCTCGAACTCTGACCATAGTTCGATAAAATCTATTGCAGCAAAGATATACTGTTGAACAAACTTTCAGTGTCGGGATCGGTGTCATCAAGTCTACATACAGTAGATTTTTGTCGGGCCGAAAAGCACTAAATATTCAGGTGTAAGACTTATACTTTTCAAGGTAATGTACATTGTTCATTTATGTAACTGCTACATTAACTTTTGTAACGGTGGTAGTATTAGATGCAATGGTTCCAGTAGAAAATTACGGTATTTTGTCTCGTTAACTTCAATGTTGATAAATGCACCCTAAGCTCGTCTCGTCTGAAGGATGACGTCCCTTAACGAGCATCCTTCCTGGGGAAAAGATTGAATAATCTATAGATTTCAAACGGAGGTTAGTTCACACGATATATTTAGAAACGAGAGGAAGGAGTTGTGAAGGTAGTGGCCACGATCCATCTTTAAGGTACCATCTAGGTATGTGCTTGGTATGAAGTAAATAGACTGACACGAATTCGAACCAACGATATCCCATATGAGAAAAACAATGTTCTACCAGTTGAATTACGGATAAACGGTAAATTGTAAAGGTAGTGGTCTAGGCTGCCTTAAAAGGTACCATTCCTACATTTGCTTTGTAAAACTTATTGAAATTCTGTATCAATTGATATAGTAGATTTGTAAAGTCGCGGGACTAAACTCTCTCATATCGTTTAAATATTAAGAAAAATTTGAGCAAGAAACTTTAACACCTATCTCGATTACTTGGGAGAAGACTGACGATGGTGAGCTCTGGAGAAAGATGGGCCATCCAGATATTCGCCTTCTTGGATTAAGGTTATTCATTAAAAACCCTCAGTGGAGATGGCCAGTTACTATATTATTTCTAGCGACTTCTCAGCCCTTAATACTATTTAAATGTTTTATTTAGTGCATTAAATAGGCTCCAGGACCACCTTAGACGAAATATCCATGTTCCCCTCGGGATTAGAACCAAGGAGCATAAGGAGACACCGTAATACCTCTCGGTAAATGCAGGTATCGTCTTCGCTACTACCTCAAACTATACTAGGCAACGGAGTCCAGGAAAATGTCCCTTATCGGGTTTCGAATCCAGTCCTTCTCGGTAAATTTTATGGATAGCCAAAATACACTGTAAAAAATAGTTGTGTTAATTCAACACAATGCGGTGTCCCAGCGTTACTACCACTTTTGTGTGTTAAATCAACACAATACACGGTGTTGATTTCGGTACTGGAAGAAAAAAAAAGTTACGGCTGTAGCTAGATTTGAACATGGGTTGCTCAGTTATAAGTCAAGCGTCTTACCGACTTCGCTAAATCGTCAGACGGAAGGAGTACTACATTGAAACAATATAGAGGATTAAAAAAATCTTGCTGAACCGTAAAACAAACAAAGTTACTCCCACGACTTATGCCATGGTTTAATCACTTTTTCATTGGTCAATTAGGGATCACAATCCCCATTTACTGAGAATATGTTCAATTTCTACGAAAGTAAGTGCAGCATTCGACATATTATTACGATAAGAAAGCAGTAATGCTGCTCAAGTGTTTGGCTTCCGCCATCTTGCTTACTTTCATAGAAATAGAATTATTCTCAATGAATAGGAATTCTGTTTTCCAATTGACAAATAGGAAGTGATTAAAGCATGTCATAAGTCGTGCAAGTAACTTAGTATGTTTTGGGGGTTCAACAACATATATCTGAACCCATACACTGTTTAAATCTATAGTGTAGTCGTTTAATTCAAATGTTATTTATTAAATATCGTTTGCATCTACTTTATTTTCTGTCCGACGATTTAGCTCAGTCGGTAAGACGCTCGACTTCTAACTGAACAACCCATGTTCAAATCTCATTGCCTCCGTAACTTTTTTTTTTCACAGTACCGAAATCAACACCGTGTGTTGTGTTGATTTAACACACAAAAGTGGTAGTCATGCTGGGACACCGCATTGTGTTGAATTAACACAACTATTTTTTACAGTGTATCTGCATGACACATTATCTGGGAGCCGTTGTCGAAAAGGTCCGGATCACTGATTGTCATGAAATTTGGGTAACAAGTGCAGAAAATTTCGTAGAACTCAGGTATGTTGGAATTTGTGTACAGAAATGAATAATGGCCGAGTTAGGACCCATAAAATGTGAGGGAAATCCTGTTGATTTTAACTTCTAAATCAGGAGTTCTTGCATTTTTTAAATACAAAAGCCAAAATCCCTTTTTCGCATCAGAAGTAATGTATTTTACGATGAAAAAGTAAATAAACTTATTTCCTTACTCAGATTTCAGTGTGGAACAGTTCCTCTTCTGAGACATATCTAAAGAGCAGCTCCTCTCTGGAGACAAGTTACTACAACTAAATCGGATATGAACATTTACAATGGGAGGCAAACATCTTTGTGGTACGTAAGTCCGGATAGTATTTTAGCCGGATTTGCAATCCATAACACCACATATGGGGAGGTTTTTTTCTCGTTAATGGCACATAAGAAGCAAGGTATATGGATGTTAACCTTGTTCGGAAAAGCGATATCATATCGGTATGTTTTGTTGGAAATTTATATTTACGTGAATAATATCTTTAATAACGTACACATTTCAAGTCGATTTGTAATTATTAAGTTGCTATTAACAGTGTTTTTCCGCGAAAACATTTGAGATATTTTTCAATGTGTTTCAATGAGTACATGGTCATGTTTTGTGCGTCTCAATATGGCGGATAGGCCACGCCCACCGGCTTCAACTTTCCAACACGGAGTTATATGTAGGGCAACCACTCCATTTTATATACTGTCTATATGGTTGAGACACTATATCGGATTGCTTCGACATATTCCTCAACCACGACCAAGCGTATCCGCTCACTAGTGCCAGAAGCTGAAACTGCAAACTCCTGTCATTTCTGCTGCTTTCTGGCGTAGAAGTTTGTTTACTTTATTATTACGTTGAGGAGCAGAAAGTGAATCTTCAACTTGTATGACAATTCACTTTGAAATTTTGAATATCATCTAGAAACTATAACTGTGGAATTTACTTCTCAAAATATAACATTTTATATCGCTTTAGTGATATCATTTTTATTATGTTCCATCCGTCCCCGATTTTGACAATATATGAAGGTATAATTATTTAATTATTAAGGTGCATGCGCATTTGAACTATTCGCAAAGAACTCTTGCTGGCATTGCATTTTTGAACGGAAATAACCTAGGAATTCAACCCGTGACCAGGTACACAGAAACTGAACGTGCTTGCTAATTTCTCGACCACTCCGAGGTCTTGATATTTTTTATGTATGTAGATTGTATTGTCACGTATTTGTTCATCTGTTATAAATATACATAATTAAAATTAAAACTTTATTTTCTTACGTCTTGAAAGAAAGAAAGAGTCCAAACAGTCTTAAAAAAGAGGTTAGACATTGTTTTGCTATACCTACTAGTGCGTAAGTACGAAAATGTCATAAGGTTTATACACGCTGAACATTTAAATGGTTATTGTAAGTCAGTTTGTTGAATTTATTTCTCAACATCTTACAAGTAACACTATTTCAAGTGGGTACTTCAGATCTGCAAGATATATATCATCATCATATTCAGCCATTTTTCTGTCCACTGCTGGATGAAGGCCTCCCTTTTCTTTTCACATATCTCGGTCTTCTGCTATGCTCATCCATGTAGCTCCTGAAAATCGCTTGATTTCATTTATCCATCTTGCATTTGGACGTCGTTTCGGTCCTTTCTTTTCTCTAGAAATCCAATGTAGTACATTTGTCGTCCATCTTCCATCTGTTAGTCTAGCTATATGACCCGACCATCTCCACTTCATCTTCTTCGCAGTCTTCATTACATCCTCTATCATTGTTTGTGCGCGAATATATTAATTTGTCTTCCTGTGACTCCTGGTTATTCCTAGCATGCATCTCTCCATTGCTCTTTATGTGACTCTTAAGTTTTGAGTTGTTTGCGCATTCAATGTCAAAGTTTCACAGCCGTACATAATTACATGTAAGACAGATTGATTATAATCTTTACACTTCGGAAACATTGGTAGTTTGCTTTGGAAAATAAAGTGTAGGCTTCCAAACGAAAGCCACGCCATTTTACATCTTCAATTTATTTCATCCGTTAAATTGCTATTTGATGTTTTGAGCTGCCTTAGGTAAACAACTAAACATATCGGCTATGCCTATTGTCTCTCCGCTATGCCTATATATATATATATATATATATATATATATATATATATATATATA